>LQRL01152421.1:4664-16573 GCA_001703475.1 Hydroides elegans
AGATTACACATTGCATTAACACACATAATCGTTAGGCCTCATAGTTAGTTATAAGAATAAATTATGATAAGTTGACGAGTAATGAGTACTCGAGTCCTTATGAAATTTCGAAGTTAATATGTGGGTTTATATTAATCTTAAGCTATTTAATCGCTGACTGCAATTGGGATAGCACGTATTCACATTTAGATGCAGAGTGTCTTAAGCAATCCCGACTAGGTATGCCACACATGCGATTTTATTGGGATGGAGGTAGGAATTGATTTTGTTGTGAGAAAAAGTTGAGTTTAAGTTTTGATTGTTTAAACTAAGATAAATATTGTTGATTGCGGAATTATAATCATATGGATTATCTATTTTACTGCGCCGTGGTATAACCAGCCACATCATATGGCTGAACTGATATATTGATATTGTCAAACAGAACTGATCATAATACAATGATAAGTATATATATAATAATAAAATATACCTGAATAAACAGAAGAAAGACAAGCAAACAATATAATATTCCGTTTCATTTTGTAATTATTTAAACGTTTGAATATTGTATTATAACTAATATGAGCTTATCGAACGTTAACATTTAGGGGAATACGAGTGATTTGTTTACATGGATCTGGTTTTTAGATTGGATTTACATATTAAAGATTAACATAGAATAAAACCATACTTAAAATTGAGTAAATTTGCAATTTAATCAAATTGTTACTTTGTTTTATGGCTGTTGTGAGATTTTATCTCAGCATTTATTATTTGTCCTCTTGACATAGCATAATAAACTCATGTAAATGACATTATATTTCAAGTTAGCCAGCTTACCTATTGAACCTTTGATAAGGGTATAGAAACTATCAGATTTGATGCACATCTGAATATCAAAATAGCCCTTTGAATATAATGTAAACTTTTTATTAACAACTAAATCCAAGCAAAATAATATTAACATGTACACGTATGTTGTTAAAAGAATAAAAACGTCCCTGTTGGTTTCGACATTAGGTTTATAATCAAAAGATTATCAAATTGGTAACAATGATAACCAGATAAAGCTTGAATAATATATCATTCCCCTTCCTCCATAAAAAACCAATAATCTTTGTTTCGGATATCGATTTTCGGGTTTGAAGTGTCGGTATGATCTTTCTAGTTTGGTTGGTCCTCCAATTTACATCCAGCACAACTAGAGAGAGCCGTATACGGCTCTAAAGACGTCTCTATAGAGACGTCTTTTGAATAAGACTTGTACCAGACCTTACCATTGCCTTGTGGTATCAAGTCGATGGTCTGTTTCGAGCATCGAATATTTTGCTGTCGTTCAGCAGCCATGAAGGAGATCTAGTGTTTTGCCGCCAAAATATGTTTTACATGCAAAAGCTTTCGCTCACACTATTTTTTACCATAAAATGTTTCCATATATGTCCGTTTCAAACTGGTTCCGTCTTAAGTTAGTGTTTTTGCAACCCTCTCCCTTAAAAGAAACGGACTGCAGACGGAACGGATCCTAAATGGATACATGGAAAACACGAAATCAACAAATATAACACTTAACATTATTAAAAAGGGTGATATTTGTAGCATTTGTGAAGCATAGCATAAACGAGTGCATACTGATTTGACTTATAATATTTATATGTTATATGATAGACTAGGGAGCAGGACAACTCACCCAAAAACCAACTCACCCACAAAAAAATGGTCAACTCACCCACATTCTTGGATAATTCACCCAAGTTTTTTGGTTAACTCACCCAAATTTTAAGTCAACTCACCCACGTTTTTTGGACGACTCACCCAAATATTTGGACAACTCACCCAAATTCTTTTATGCATAAAAATACTTAGGGGTCCTAATTTTATTACTAAGTGGATATGATATATACATAAAAAAATAAAAACCAATATAAAACATTAAAAAAAAATCGAAATTGAAATTAAGTAATTGTTTTATTGGTATTCAACTATTACAAAAAAAACTCTGATTGGAATTTCATTTCGAGGCATATTTGATACATTTTTTATGCTTTTGATTTATGCAGCCAGATTATGATTGCAATTGGTATGAAATGAATTACTTACGCGAGGAAATCAATTTAATCCGTGATCGTTCATCGATTCGCGATGATCCCAGGATACAGATCACGAGTTACTATTGTTCAATTCAGATAAACGTCTGTGCTCAGGGAAACGTATGTGTTCAGACAAACGTATGTGCTCAGAGAAACGGTGCGTCCAATGAAAGGTTCATTACGAGAGCAAACTATTTCAACGAATTCTCACACCCGGAGCAACACATTTCGATACGATTTGTGATTTGGTGCATGTCAACACAATGAAACAACAATAAAACAACACAATGGAGCAAATTAAAACATCAAAATACACCGTTTCTTACTCTAAAACAACAAATATACAAAGTCAGGTTGCATTATTTACCAAGGAAAATGTTTTCAAAAGAAATTTGGAAATTAAAAAAACTTGGATGAGTTGACCAAAAGCTTGGGTTAGTTGACCAAAATATTTGAGTGAGTTGACCAAAGCACTTGGGTGAGTTGGTCACAACTTGGGTGAGTTGGTTTTTGGGTGAGTTGGTTTTTGGGTGAGTTGTCCGACATCCGATAGACTATATGTTGTAGTCAATCTGTGAAAACCGCGTATGTTGACATTCGCTGAATTTTTCAGTCAATGTCAACATACGCTGGTTCACTCAGCGAATGTCAACAATGCCTAAAGTTTCCAGGCATTGTCAACATACGCTGAAATTTACCCCAATAAATTACACAGATTGACTGAAATGATATTCGAGAAATCATTAATGTTCCCAAATCATCAACATGTTTTTAGTTGAATGTATCAATTTATACTGATTTGTTATGCTTTGGGATCAACTTAGTCTCAATAATAGGACTTTATAAAGTGATTAGAAACGACCTTAAAGTACCAAAATATGAGTGGATTCGATTGCACATTTGCAATTGAATCTAAGAATAGTGATATATGGGTTTCGTCCTTATTATAATTCGAATTATGTGCCTTTAATATTACTAGCAATGCATGATCCTTCTGATAGAGTCTTAATCTTATCAATCCGCAATTGAATATTTCTCTTGTCTTTTGAATATGATGATCATAAAAGGCCTTTTAATATATCAATATGAACGGTGTTCGATTCGATTCCACAATTGCAATGGAAATTCAGGTATTATTATTCATTTTGTCCATATTATAATTCGAATTATGTGTATTGCCCATTTCGGTCTATAAATGAACCACAAGATAAATCTGATAGACCGAAAATACAAACGTACCATCACGTTTTATAACACTAATCCTAGTATTTAGCCTTCATTATGTTGGGATATGTCTTCGATTTATTTTAGTGGCAGTTTATAACTTTATAAAAAAACATTAAATTTTTATTCATAGTTATGATTTCAATAAGCATATACTTCGTAAGGCCTATCACAATAAGTTTTTCATAGAAAATCATATCAGTCAATCTGTGTAATTTTTCGGAGTAAATTTCAGCGCATGTTGACAATGCCTGGAAATTTTAGGCATTGTTGACATTCGCTGAGTGAACCAGCGAATGTTGACATTGACTGAAAAATTCAGCGTATGTCAACATACGCGGTTTTCACAGATTGACTACAAGTGTGTGAGTTTATGTTGGATCGCATTATAATAAAGAAAAAAATAAAAGTAATAAAATGAATGCTTGCTGAACAAGAAATTAAAGCAAATTAATAAAATACAATCGAATCACATACTCGTCTTCAGTAAGATGGGATCAGTTTTATATTACAGTAGTTGTTTTGTTTCAGCGGCTATATTATACGATATATGCAATTCCATGACCAAATCTGAATGTTAACTTATGTTTCGTTCTCGTGAATAGTTAAATTATGCATGTTTTTATTTTTTAGGACCGCATAATGCTCAATTGATAGCTATTCCATATAATTGCCAAAGATCCTTTTGATAAAAGACATGAGTTGATGTGCATTAATTATGTGTATAATAAGAATCATGCCATAATGTACAAACAATGAAATGTAAAATGTGAATAACTTTATTGTTATTACCATTTTTTTCAATCTCAAATTAAATGACACTTGTCAAATGTGATTTCCATATAATAACAAATATGACTTAAGACATCAAAATAGATAATACTGGCACTGACATTTTATACGATAATCTTTCTTGAGGGTCCTAAGTTTAATTGAGCGGATCGATAACAATGCAAGCGGCATTTTCGCACTGAACAGCCCTATAACTTCTGATCAATCCGGAATTTCACGTTATGATTATTTTGCCTTCTTTAATTGTATTGCTTTATGATATGCAATAGGCTAATAACGTTGTTTGATAGGATGGGTAGCTACAAACATATTATTTTCAATAATTGTAATTGATATAGGAATATAACCTTAGTGATAAATCAATATAGTTTGATTAAATGTTATCATTCCGCTTGAAAATATTTCATAACGTACAAGTTCTTTGTTTTCTGATCATATATGTCTCAATACCCTTTATTCATTGCGACTTTTATTGCTTTTATTTTGCATATTATAATTTGAATCGTTTATATTGTTCTTCAATTGAAGAACAATATAAAGTAATCATAATATAATAGTGTTCCTATACCCTCAAATTAAAACCATTGATATTTATATTGCGTTTTGTTGCCATTTAGTCCAACTTATCACGTTTTCGCCGTAGCTGATTTCATGAATCGATGCTCCAGTCTATGCGCAAGCGCAAACTTCTCAATCCGTCTCAGCGATTTCACCAACTCTTCAATCGACGCATGTTTGTTGAAAATGCGCCATTTCTGGAGACTCAAAAACGCCAGCATTTTCGTCGTCTTTTCGCGCTGTACGCTATGCAGTTTGATGGTGTCAACGTCCTTTTGCAGCTTGTCTTTGCTGCGTTTTGGCATGAAGCGAAGGTCTTTGTAGAGGATTTCCCAGTCGTGGCCTATGTCGACGGCCACGTTCTTGCAGGCCTCTTGGAGCAGGTCTGGAAATAAAATGAAACATTTATTGTAAAGGTTCTTATTTTATGGTATAGGCTAGATTTGCTTGATTTGTACTTGTTGGGCAGTTTCCGAGTCCTGACCTATGTCGACAGCCACGTTTTTGCAGGCTTCTTGGAGCAGGTCTGGAACATAAGATGATGTATATTTAATTCTTGAAATTATAATGTTGTTATATTGTTGGATTTGTATGATGTGTGCTCGTGGAACAGTCTGATTCAAATCGTCTAAAATATGTACAACTACGCCATTGAAGATTAAATAAGCAGATCGGTAGAAACGTGTATCTTCACGAGTGCAAGATAACAAATTTGCGTATATTTTTGAGATATTGATAATGTTTTATATAAAGTTTTAGAGTTGGTCCCGGTCAACACATATGAATGTGCTTATTCAGTGACCCATTTTTTTTCGGTAGGTTAGGAAAAGGTATATTTATGAATGGAAATGCATTTTGCATAAATTTTATACCTGGAAAATAAATTCAAGATAGGAAATGTTTAACTTTAAATTATAAAAGGGGATTCTTGAAAAGAGTCCATTATCAATGAACATGTAATATGGCAACGATCTCCTTTAATAGGATTTAGCAAATTATACTTTTTTGTGACGTCAGTTATCTGTAAAAGGTGTGTAACCTTTAAGAAAATCACTAAATATGGAATTTTAGCCTTGGATGTTTACGTGATTAAGCATAAGAAGGTCCCTTGCCTTCTTTTTACATTGTCCAGTTGAGATCATATAACTAAAATAAGAATGAGCGTGAAAGGCATTCCATAATCCACATTACATTAGAAATCGAGATGGTAATTTGAAACCGCTCTATCCGGTCAATTCATGTAATTCGCAAAGCGTTTGATCTGGGTTCGTTTAAGTGTACGGATAGCTTCTACCATGGAATGTTTCAAAACCTCAACGTTTTTAGGAAAATTTAATTATTTAGCTACATATAATGTATAAAACGTTATAGAACATAAACTTTTAAGTTGATAAAATAGAGTTTTTTTAATGAATGTTCAGTTTAATTATAGGGCAAAACAAAAACGAGAAACCCTATATATACATATCATTATAACAAATTACAACCAAGTTTTATCAACAAAAATGTTCAATTCAAATATAAAGACGATAAAAATATTGAGTACGTATTGACATATCATTATTGTCAATCAATAGCTATAATGCTACTTAATTTATGAAACGCGAACATATTTGCTACAGATCCTGTTTCAAAATAGAACGAAAATACGAGGAATTTGGGTTTTTATTTGTCAACATCAAATATGGCATTGAAAGTCCCAATATGTTTATTTTATAAAGAACGTGTTTTATCTATGTTGTTGTTTTTTAGGGCGAGAATCAGATCATAAATATTTACAGTAAGATTACATAACATGTGGTAAATATTAAAGTGTATTATCTTAATAAGTGCCCGCAAAAATATATTTGTGTTGGCGTTTCGGAAATTAGACGAATGAAAAGTTAAGACACAAAATGGGGTTTAAATGATTATGCAAATATACTCTGCTAATCGAAATGCCCTGTTTTTGACAAATGATTACGCCAGGAATCTTACTTCCTATTATGTCCTATAAAAATAATTACCTTTCGTGGTGGAATCCATTTTCTGGAAATAGATCTTGCGCAGTATCTGCGGCGACAGTTTCATTTCGCGGATTTTCTTGGCCGTTGCTATGGCAGCCTGCTTCATCTTGAGCTCGTGCGCATTTCGTTGTATTTCGCTCTCGTATTCGCGTAGCTTGAAGCGCAGGTTGTCCATGTGTACCTGGAAACACAATTCGGTGTTTCAATATTAAAGCATAAAGTGAATCGTCTTGTCAAGAGAAAATGATATACCGTATTGAATAGGTTTCGGACGAGTACCATTAAAATGTTATTTTCAGTTATTTCGATATATATGGTTCATTCTAACATTATCTTATGTTACTTTACCTAATCAGCCCCCGTTCCATGTGTTATGTAACTAGACATACACTACATGTATTATGATATGACATTTATATATATATATTGCCTAGAAAGTTTAACAACAATAAGAAAACAATAAACCACGCACCTGCTGCGTATCGAGTTCGTCACATGACTCCTGTATCTCGGCATCCAGATCGCGATCCATCTTTGCGTAGCGGCCATCTTGTCGATCCAGCATCTCCAGACGCTCCTCAACCTTAGCGACCTGTTGCGTCAATAATTCCTTCTTATCCCAAACGCGTTCGAAATATTTCGGCGAATTCGATTTGCGATTCTTGAGTTCCTCTGTGACCTTATCTAGTTCGTCTTGTTTATCGGTTAGTTCCTTGTCCGTTTGCATTTGGCGATCGGCTAGATTTTCCATGCGGCCTTTGAGTTTTTTCTTTTCGATTTTGAGGTCGGCGATGCGTTGTGAGATTTTGTCGAGGACGAGTTCCTTTTTGTGGATGAGTTGTTGCTGATCGTTATGCTTGCGAGATTGTTTCTTCTGTGATTGTATTGTTTTATCACGGTCCACATTTGAGTGGTTAATAGTGTCCCAAAGGATTCCAGGGTATGCTTTATCCTCTTTTACCCATAATCTCAAGGTTTCACAGGACTCCATTATGACAGTCACAATGCTATCCATTTTAGTTTGAGTTGTCTCACAGTTTTCGAGATATCCACTGATAAATGGCGACCAACTCTGCGATAGTTCATCGTAGATATCATTGCTCTGTTTCAGATTATGTTCTAATGATTTCTTGAAATCAACTATTTTATCCTCATAATCGTTCACAGGTTTGATGAAAATGCCATCCGTTTCTTCCAGAAACGAAACACAGTATTTGGCCAAATGATTCGTCACCGTATCGCTCAATTTATGCTTGATTCGCGGAATAATGCTACAAAATCGCTTCAGTTTATCCACAAGAATTTCTAAATGCCTGAACTCGGTCGTATTTTTCAGTTGTGGATCCACCAACTTGCTCCCAAGCACATCGAAGAAGTCTTTAACGCTAATCACTGTGTTTTCCTCTTTCTCTAACTGCGAGATCATTTCGCGCGCGACAGAAACGCATTTTGCGTAATCGAAACCATTACTCTTATATGCGGTGCGAAAACTCTTCAAATCGTTAATAGCTCTTGATGCCGTCGCTAAAATTAATCGATATTCCGCTTCTATAGATTGCGGTGCTTCAGGCTGTTTCGTCGTATTTCGCGTATTATTTCGACGCGTCGGGTAATTCGATAACCGCGTCGACAGGCCGTCGGTTCGAGCCGAGGGTATCCTATTATCGCCCACTGATTTGACGCCGTTTTTGCGTGACGCGACGTAGCGCGGACGTTGTTTGCGTATGGGCGACGTATTGCGCCATGCCTGCTTTTTGCCCGTTGCTCTGTTTGTATTTACTCTACGTATATATCCTGGATGGTATGTTCGCGCGGGTGATGCCATGTCTACCAATGATTAAGGATGACCAAAGTTGATTAAGTTGACATACGATTCACTTTACTCCATTTCATTTTTCTATTTGAATGAAAGTTTTAATTGTTTCTTGAAATTATTGTTCTGTTGAAAGTAATCTCATCCCTGTTATATCACGACTTATGTCAATGTGAATCGACTTTATATATCTATATACAGAAATGCATGTTATTTTGTCCTTCTGTGTGTTATAATTTGACTCGTGATTCTAATGTTGTTCGAGCAACATTATTACTGAATTACTCAATAATCTGCATAATGTGTAATCCAATTCTTTAACAATGTTTCTTCGTTTTTAGAACTAGTGTTAATTTGTTTTCCTCCCCTTTTTTCTATAGCTTAGATTTCATTCCAATGCAAATACTAAGGAACACAACATTATTGACAATCCATTTTTGTTTCTTTGCGAGTGTTATAATGCAGTAAATAAAAGCTATATGAAAAGGTTGACTTAAGACCATTACACATGATAAGAGACTGTGTGTTTGGCGGGAATGATTCTCCGTGTACTAAATGCTAGTAGATTATGAATGATCGAAGACGGAATTGATCGGGAGCACTCAATAGCACTAACAAACATGTAGTCTCTGTTGATAAACTATTATATCGGTAACTATATATCAGGAACTCAATATGATATATAGAGGTGGTCCGGAGTGTCTTAACAAATGAAATGTCAGATATGGAAGCTTTTTCTAGTTTTGGTGTAACTGGTACAGGTTGTTTATCTGTTTCATAGTTTATATAAGTGTTATAATCGTTACCACATTTTCTTACTTAATTATAATGATATGACGATTTGATAAAAATCATTCCACTAAGGAATGATTGGATTTATAAGTATATGTGAATTTGATTAATCTACATTGATTTTTCTTAAATGCAATATTAAAATATAGTTAGTCAGAGTTTACTTTAAACGATTTAGAGGATTTAATCTGATAAGATACATTTCGAGAAACAAACTTTGTATTTTAGAACATGTTTGATATCTTAAGTGGATCCACCTTTTAGTTCGTTACATTATCCAGTCAATGCATAATGTATAGTCACAATATATTTCTGTTCTCTAAATGCTTGATTAAGTGTTTGATCAAAGACCGATACACTCAAAAACAACCTAATTCATGACTCTTTTATATGTAGATAGGTCTTTTGACCTTACTCATACAAGATCACGTCTTTCGTATGACGCTATAAGGTTTTTGTTTCCATTCACCAGGTTTTTGTAAAGCACTTTCTTATGTTTGTCATTAATGAAGATTCGTTTTTATATGAACATAAATGGGTGATTTCCCGTATATATTTCACAAATGTCACCCTTACTCAAAAGATGATGGATGTTGTTTTTATGTAGATAAATTGATATATTATGTAAAATAAATGACAAGGCTATCCTTATAGATATATTCATACAGATTTATGAGATCCGGATTAATCGAAGTTCCGCATGAATATATTAACAACATAATTCACCTTTCAATGCAATTCACAGATAAATAAAATTCTATAAACTGGCAAAGTTTTGATATTGAAATAAGGTAAGTTCTCTAAAAACTACCTGTTAGTTTTATATGTTTATCTAAAGATTATATTCTAATAGAAATCCGACCAAGTATCGTGCTTTATCCTTGGATGAAGGACCTTTTCGCGAAGATTTTGATATCTAAAGATAATCAAAAGACCAAACTAAAAAACATGTAGGTAGCGGGCTAATCCCGGGATAATCTCGGGCACCAGCGTCCCACCTGGTGTGCAGCTAGCCTCACCGGAAGTCTTCCTTTCCCAAAATTGGGGGTTGGCTGGGACGGGAACACGAGACCGATACTTGGTCGGATTTCTATTAGAATATAATCTTTAGATAAACATATAAAACTAACAGGTAGTTTTTAGAGGTTTATCCTAAAGTCTTATGATATTCTACTAAGAAATCCTCCCAAGTATCGTGCTGACCACTATAGGTACGGTGGGAATTTTGACCTCGAAACTCAAAGCAAATGAGACCAAAAAAGCAACACATTGAACCTTTAGATCAATTTATTTAACATAGAACAATGAAAACAAAAGTTTTCCTTGGATACATAGTATAAAAACTAAAGCTTTGACACATTATACTATTATCTAATCATTCTATGCATCCGTGGTTACCATTGCCTCAACAGCCATGGCAAACACAGATGGAATGCAACCAGTCGTGGAGGCAGAGACACACCCCCCCTTTTTTTTCTAGGAAGGATGCAACGACGCGTGGCTACGACAGAAAAAATTCCTAAACACGACTGGTGTGCAAACCATTATGGCGACGAACATGAGCATTATAGTAGCACTAATCGTAATCGTAATCCTGAGCGACTATTAAAAGCATAGATCATCAACAACTTTGACTTTTGTATACAATACTGGAATAATACATGACAAGAACCGAATCAGTAAAATCAGTGTAAAAGGTATATACAAAATTCGGTAACAAAAGATACATGCACTATCAACGTAAAAGATATAGCTAATACAAAGTAAATGTAAATGCATTCAAAATATATGTACAAGCTTAGTATTTTAATGCCTGAGATCCTTAACACAAATCAATATCACAAAACTGTCTTGGATAAGCACAAAAATACATATCAATTTTAACGTTGACTGCGGCAAAACGACTGGTGTCAACGGAAACTTTTAATGATGAGCCCTCCCCATATCTCAAGGGGCTAGGCCATTTAAAGAACACCCGAAAGTCCCAACAAAAGTTCCCTGGAAACCATCCGAAAGGGCTGCCGTTGAGTGGATGCAATGATGTAGGTGGCCTCCACTCCTGTGGTGACTATCCCCCATTGTCACGACGGCAGCAACGACTACTTTCTTTTTGCTTTCTTCTTCGGTCTGCGAAAAAAGCATAAGAATATCGTTAGAAAATCGCACCACCCGCCACAAAACCACCCAATCTTGATAACCCCGTTACAGTATCTGTGGAGTAATCAGTTAGATAGTATTTAATGAAGGCGTTAGTAGATGTCCAAGTTCCTACGCTTAAAACCTCGTCTAAAGAGCTCGACCTAATGGCGCGCAATGATGCGGCTACACTGCGTACAGAATGGGGTCGTACCTCTAGATCCGATAGCAACCCTGGAGCTGAGTTTTCGCATGCCAGGATGATAGCTTGCCTAATATACGAAGAGATCGTTTGTGTTGTTAGTCTTTTACCTGACCTTCCTGGTATGAGATGAACAACCGACCTTGCTCTTTGCTCCTATACTTATCTGACAGTCGTAGATACTCGTCCACCGCTGTCGACGGGCAGAGTGGATGCTATGCGTCATCTTCCTTAACTAGTGCTGGTAGGAAGATTGGCTGCGCTTGACCTCGACCACTCGTTCTGACATGTGTCTTGCTCAGAAAACCCGACTTAAC
>LQRL01152434.1:15025-42695 GCA_001703475.1 Hydroides elegans
AATTTCGCCATTCAAATTTCCGCCAATGATTATCTGACGATCATTTTTCTTTTGAAGGCATTGATATATAAGGTCCAAAAATGGTGTTTGATTGGTTTGGTCCTCAAGATTAGGTGCATATATATTAACCATAGTGTATAGAATTTCATTTATTTCTCAATCAAGTATTATATATCGTCCTGATTTGCAAGCCTCTATATCATTAACCTTTTCAAAATAGTTGTTTTTTATTAGTGTAATTACACCCCTGCTTGCCCTTGTACCATGGCTAAATATAGCAGTATATGAAGGAAGATGTGTTTTGACATGGAACCTCCATGAGTTTTCATCATTTTGACACGAATGGGTCTCTTGTAACATTATTATATCAAACGGGCCTTTAACGTGATTAGCTAGCCAATGTATGAGCTCATTTCTTTTATCTTTGTTTGCTTAACCTCGGCAATTTTGTGAAAATAGTCTACATGTCATTTATGAGTTGATACTAACATTATTGGGTATTCTTTGATCATTGTTATGTGACCTTTTGGAGATGTGAACTCGTCATTTGATTCTGATTGAGAGTATGAAGTACGTATGAGATGCATTAGTGAATTGATAAGTAGCGTTTTTTGTGTAGAAGGTAAAAATAAGAAAAACTATTATTGGCTTGACGTTTTGTCGTCATGCTTTTTTAAAAACAAAAAAGTGATAGTATGAGCATGTATATTTAATGAGCCATGTCATGATTATCTATTTCTAAACTAATCGCTATCATTTCATTTGTCTGCTTTCGCATACATATACATATACATATACATACCTATATAAATTCAGTATACAAGTACTTGTATATACACAGCTATATGTTTATCAAAATACACTTCCAACTATTTACATACATATATAGAAATAGCTTTGCATATTTGAGACTCAATAATATAATTGGAAAGTATATTATTTTTCAGTTGCAATTATATTTTATTTCTTATTGGTTTATATTATGAAGTTGTTTTATATTATATAGTTTAATAAATATGTATTCAAGTCCAAATGCATGTGTATCTTGAATATTGGAATACTCTTCGCATGGTTTGTTTTTGTTTAATGTCCGTTAGTGTATTTTGTATCATTTGTATCAGTAAAAGGGTTACTGATGACAGGGCTAAACCCCAATTAAAACCCTTATGTGTCTTTTAGTCATTGCATCGAAACGCAACAATATACTAACTCAGATAAAAAGACTTCTCATTTTCCTCGTCCGTTCTGGCAATACAAGAACGTTTCGACTGCGTCTCGTCGCTCTTGTATTTCCATGACCACACCCTGCCTATTTGATAACCTATAATTATCATACATTTTCTTATTTCATATGTCTTACTAAGTATTCAAAGACAAAAAGCTAAATACTACTTTAATTTTTTTTCTCCTATGAAATTATAAAATCTTTTTCATTCTTAATGATTAATTTATTTGGAATAAAACACTCAATGTTTTCTTTAAATTTGATAAGATATCGCGGCTAAATACTTGACTAAACAGATAAGACGATGGGGGTTTACTCGCACAGGGTAAACTTCATGTTTTTCTTGTTGTGCAGGAAAACCTGCACCGTCTCGTGATTACTGATGAAACTAAAAACCCCCCTCACGAATATGAGCTTTTCATCATGTTTATAAAGAGCACATAGCGTAAGGGGGGTTTAAAAGTTGGGCAGGTTTACTCGCACGTAACACCGGCACACCTTCGCATATACATGTACAAATACATTTTTCTTCAAAAGGGTCCATCTTTTGATCACAAGGTCTACGTTAAGATTCATTAGATCAAAAGTATCAAGTCTAGTCAAATTGACTCTTGTTTTATATTACTTTGACTCATTAATGGTATCATGTGAGCTCAGCATGAGTTCAGCATGAGGTTTGCATGAGCTTAGCATAAGTTGTTGACATCTATGATATCATTTTAGGTCAGCATTAAATCAGCATGATGTTAGTATGAGATCATATAGATGTCAGCATGGGTTATTTATGAGGTCAATATAATATCAGCATGTGATCATTTTTAGTCACGTGAGACTATAAATATTATATGAGTCTGATGTAGGCATACATATGTCCACGAACGAAGTTAATTTTTGCCATGTCATAGTGGGCGATGATATAATATGTTTAATAATATTGACAATCAGGGTTGATTAAAAAATGTTACGCTTATATATCATCTAGGATAAACAATAATAGTGATGAGTGCTTGGTAGTTTGCGTAGTATCCTATATATAATGCCATCGGGCACTAGAGCGGAGGTTGAATTCTTTGTGCGGAGTATATTTTTGATGTGTTTTGGTTTATCATAGCCAGTGTTGAAGGGATGTGTGTTTTCTTATATGTTGAGATATGGAAACCAATTGAGACCCTTAATATCGAATTGAACAGGGACGGAGTAGGTATGGGGATAGAAATCGTCGGCGATTTTCTTTGTAAATGTGGGTTTAGTTATTGTTCTATCCAGGTCACCTTTGCACAGTTTTGTCGAAAATTCCCAGTAGTTAGTTTTAAACATATTTTCCTGATGGGCCGCGACGTTTTTTATTTCACGTTTTCTGTGTTCTTTTTTCATGTAGTTATGGTACCTGACAGACTAAGAGAATGGCTCTCTATCGTCCGGAGATACTTCCGATGATTTCACTTTGCGCCTATAGTAGTTTTTGAGTTGTTTCGCTTCAGACAGAGTTTTAGGGGTGTTTCGTATGTAATCGGGTTTTTCAGTTCGACTCGGGTTGAATTCGGGTTTGAATTTAAGCAGAATGATAAGTTTTTTCCGAGAATTGTAAAGCGGCGTCTTACGGGGCGAAGACGTTATTGGCAAGACCAAAATGAACCGGTGAAATGAGTGTTTTTACTTCTTGATCGATTTCGTTCCATGGATCGTTATCATATTGAGGTGCGATAAATCTAAGAATACATGACAGGTTTGCCCAATCCATTACAGACGGCATTGTTATTTATGTAGATTCCAGTATAAGTGTACTTGTTATGCAAACAATCGATATAGTGACGACTATCCAGCTACTCATGTTGATATTTTATCCAATATATCTTCAAACATTATACTTATGTCAAATTGTGAATGTCAAACAATCATTTTTTATCACGTATTCTTGGGTGATAATGTAAGATTCTGTGTTTTTTCCTATTTTTATACTTAAAGTTTTTATTCAGAAATCATAATTTTTATGTTGTTAGTTATCCGCTATTCAAATTTTGTTTTGATATATTTTCATAAGTGGGAATATGCAAAACTTACTGCGGAAAAAAAGCCCGTCTTTCAACTCTATTAGCTATCTTAAGCTAATAATGTATAATTGTATTATATAATTATAATTAATATACAATTGTCTGATATAACAGTAAGCTTACTAAATTGATACATCCTTAAGACGCGTCATATCGAGATTATACCAATTATACCAATTTCTATGTCTATACAAGCTGAAAAGAAAGCTTGACATTGATAATTTTTATTAACATAATTGTTATTTGGCAAAACTATTTTCATCAACAAATACAAATAAAAGACTTTTGACGTTTATCGAATGGCTTTCATGTATTATAGAGATAATACTGAGGACGAGATAATAGTTCATTGTTTTATTCAATTAATATGATCATTGAAGCGGTGTCTGTTATAATCATTCGCATATATACAAATTAACATCAATTTTGTACTATAAACTCTTATAAACTAAAATATACCTTTTCATATAAATTCATCCTGTGTCATTAGTGTAACTATATTGAATTATATTTCCATGATAGGGTGGTTTTCTTATCAAGCAGAGCTTCATGATAATTATTCATTCGTTAATATGCTGAACTAAACTAATTGATGTTTTAATTGAACGGATTGTCCAAGATAAATATCGGCATTTATCAGTCTAAGCTGGCCGCAGTTTCATCTCAACATATTTTAATGAATAAGAAAGCTCATGCCAATATTTCCATGCTATTCCTTGATGAGATGAAGTGGAGCTAGCGTTATGGTACGGATTATTCAAATATGAATAAGAACATTGGTTGTACCACCAACCAGCCGTGTTTCTCACTTCAGCACAGTTATAAGACCAATTATCGTTGTCATTGTCAGGTGTCGAGAATCGATTGCCATTATTATATGTCATTGAATCACCTGCATCGCCGGCTGTGAACGATCCTAAGCGAAGCTTATATTCAGTACATGCGTCCTCAATGCGGAACGAGGCGTATCGAGCGTATCTCCATTCGTTGTCCCAATCCTGAAGTTCAATGCGGAGTTCGTACGTGGTATCGCCATTCGTGATCAAGGCCAGGTTGTCATTACCTAACCAGAGATTACCGTTTAGGTCACCGAATCCTTCAGCGTATTCCTCCCAGTTTCTACTAAAACTAACCGAACTGTCCTGACGCCTTTGAAACACAATCCAACCAGGTCCACCAAATAGTTGTTCCATGTCACAATACACGTTGATTCCTCTCCGGAAGGATGTGCGAAACTGAGAAGACTGAACCGTAGCAACAGGCTCGTAGATCATGTAGACTCCACTTACAACGTTTCCAAGATTATAAATGTCCCGGCAGTTTTCCGGAAGCGAGTCATTAATAAGTGCGTAATCCGTAGCGAGATCAACTTGGTAATGCGGTGGTGCTTGGCATTGCTGAGATGCGACTATCGTTGCCGCCAACTGAGCAACTTGCTCTGATACGTGTCGCATTATACACTCTGTGTCAGTGATGTTGCTCACTCCACATGATGGGGTCGAGGTAGATTGCGAATAAACATTCCGATAAGCTATAACAATCAATAACATTGATATAAAAATAATTCTAAATATTGCCATTCTGTTTTGTAGCCAAACAACTTATTGTTCTTAATCTTGCGAATATTTTCTCTTGAGGAAGTTTCGAAGAGAGTGAGTCGAATATCTGTCAAATAAATGAATAAATTAATTGCGCTTGCTTCTTTTAAACCCCAATTTAGCTTCCTGATTCTTTGTGTCAAAAGAGATTTCCAAAATATTCGTATGATGTTTATGTTTATATTCAAGCTAATCTTCGATATTTGTTAAGACTTTTTTCTAAACCGCAAATGGCCATCAATTTATTTTTGTTATTTAAACATTAATAAACTCATTTAATACGGTTCAGTATTGTGAAAACAGTTAGGATTCCCACGGTCGGTGAAAGCCCGGGGACAGTTGTCAAATGTTGTTTATTGAAACGATAATGCATGTAATGCGATGAGCCAACAGATAAACATGTCATTAATGTCAATGCACAAGCATGGAAAGTGGATTATTGGAAGTTGAATGAAGTGCGTTTTAATAAAGATTATGTCATAAAATGTTATTGAATGTTAATTTTATCAAATTGTGTTACAATTTGCAAATAATGTTATGGAACCTAGATAATAATTTATTTGATACGTACAATAATTGCTCGATGTCACTTTGTGGTCATAAAGCCTCAATCGATCAACGATACTCTATGCAGCTACTCATGCGGTATCAAACAAGAACAAAGAGTAATGATTCATACTTTAAATAAAATTTCATGTATAAAAATAAATGTTAGATATTGAAAACACCGTTGTTTGAAAAAAATCCACGCACAGAGTCGTACAGCGCGACCTGCCGCTCTTCGGCCGGTCGTTTATGTCATTTTGTTCTAAGAATTTTGCATAAATCCACCCAACGGTTATATAGCAATGTAGAACCTAAGGGCTATGGTCCGTATTGTCGACACACAGACATGGACCTGCTCAAATGAAACGGGTTCGATCCGTATTTGATGCAAGTGCCATTACGGTACAGCCACATACGATTTGAACATGCACAGAGAAAACGACATAGTCTATAGGAATTCATCACGATTAAGATTCCATAGAATAGTGCATACGCATATTGATTCAATCGAAAAAAGTCTACATAGAACCTAACGAGTTCAATCAAATGGTGGTTACAATGGAGAGTTAATTGGGGTTTTAGATAATTATTTGTTTTCATGTATGCAATTTTAATGTCGGTATTTGTTCCTCCTTCTTGTGTTATAAAACCATCTTGTTGACAAAAACGAAATGATGAAATTTCGCAAAAGGTGAAAGAATCTCTAGTCAAAAATTCAAACCATCTAAGTTTAAAAAAGCAAAAGCAAATTCTTTACAATTCTAGATTATAGTAATATAAACGAATGAGCATTTCTTTTTTCGCCACCTTTAGATTCATACAATAGACAATGCATGTCTTTTTTAAAGCGCTATCGTTATAAAATAACATGTATGGTTAACAATAGTAATCGCGGCCGCTTCTACAGCTTGCAGTATAAACAGGTCCTTCAAGGAATTTAGATCTTTGGGTGGATAAGGAAGTTAATTAAAAACAGCTTAGCTTGATAGTTAATAATGGTAAATCTGTTAATTAACTCATTATTTTTTTTCGGTTATTCCACAATAACATACATCCAGCAAACACCTATATGTTTAGAATCTGTAATATTTGCAAAAATACATAACGTCATTAATAATGTACCGAAAAGCAATAAAACGTTTTTAAAGTTTTAAATTCGTAAGACTCCCACAGCTGAAGCTACTTTGCCAATGTTAACCCTTCTTGTTGCGGCCTTAGTTTGAATCCGGACGGCCGCTTGTCGACTAGCTAAGGGCTATCAAACACTTAACATGATCATTTTGTCGTCGGTTTTATGAAACCAAGTAAGTCATATTTGTTTAACAACTACTCATTTGCGAAATGTAATTATCAAATAAGGAGTGAAGTTCGTTTTAATTCGCATTAAACTATGAAGAGCACCCATTCCTTTAAAGATTATGCTGCTTGGTTGGTGAAATTCAAAACCATTCTAAGACGCAACATTGTCTCTATGTACTCAAATGCATTTCTATTCTGATAAAATATCATCTATGTACCCGTATGAAAGCTATTTGCTAATATAATTGAAGACTAAACTGTAACTCTAAACAGTAAACGAAAAACCGATATACATATCAAAATGCCCCATATTAAGTTATTTACATCATTTGAAAAACGATACGAAATATATACAGTTAAAAAATCATGGCCTTGGACTATGTTGTTGCTATAAATGCTTTAATAAATCCAAAAGAAGACGATTTTGTAGCCGACTATGTGTGTAACTTAGCCTCAATTACTTGTGCTTTCGGAGAGGTAGATTTTAATTCAATAAGTGGAATTCGTAATCATGGAAAGAGAACATGGACAAAGTATTCCGATTCCATTCGGAAGAAAACAAAAGACGTTGCTAACTTGCTGACGGAACTGTTGAAGCAACGAATTATGAAATGAGAGCGATGTCTGTCACATACTCCGGCTATATATACGAACATAAATAACAATCTTTTCGCGAAATAGTCTTAGCGTTAAACAGTTTATCATCCACATCTTGCATGATGTTGTACACATCATGTGCAATCAAAGCACGGCAATCAAAGTCTCAAAGGCGCTAAATGTTATTAGGAATCTTAACACAAATCATGACACACAATGAGTTAAGGCATTTTCCGCCCTGATATACGCGTTCAACCTATCCCCAATCGCAATAGAGATGGCTAGGTTATCTGACTCGCTGCATGAAGACGTGAGAGGACTCCTTGACGTTTCCATGAAGGTAAGAATTCACATCACCAGCTAAAAGAAATAAAGAAAAATATTAAGAATATGAACATATGTAACAGCATATTTGATAGTAAATGATATATATCTTTACTTGACTTTTAAACGATTATACATATACATCTATTGCACATTTACAGATCTATGAACTGTACCATGATCTCTACTTGACATTGAGAAACCGAATCGTCTACAAAAGTCTGCCCGAATCACAAGGTATGATACGATCAATTCAAATTATTACCTAATATATTTGGACCATTTCAATCATATCTGACAGGGGGTTTGGTTGCTGTGATATTTTCTTTTTATAAGGATCATACTGACAATCGCAATTAATACAAGTTCCATACTAATAGCTGGTAGAACAATTTTCAACATAAATTTAGGTTTAGGTTTCATTTCGGAGGTAGACATGCTCGTCGAAATTTCTGTACAACTATCCATTGTAGTTTTAATGATATTAATTGATGTTATTTTCGCACTGTGCATAGTGTGCGTAAATGATGTTGAAGAGTCAAAACAATTTTTTATCTGTTCATATTTCAACACCAGGGCAAATAGTTTTTAAATCCATATCAAGGGGCTAGAATGCACTGCGAAATGTTGTAAATTTACAAATTCATCTGTGTCCAATATAGGAAATTCTTGAATTAAAGTATCGACAAACAACAAGTCCTTAATCCAGTCAGTAACCGTTATATTTGCCCACTGAGTTATATGATATTCATTGCAATACACAAAGTTCAATGGTGGTTCACAACGACAATGATGACACTCTTTGCTTTTTGTAATATGTAGGCTAAAATGATATTCCTATTCTAATAATCCTATTCCTAAAATCGATCTTGCTGTACAATTTTTCATATTTTTTGTTTATATAATACCCCGACAGAATGATTGAAATGGCTCAATTAAAGAAATATATAAGCTTATTACACACCTAAGCATACCTGTCATGAAGGCGGGTCGCAAGGTTTCCATGGGGATCTTAGGTTGAACAATCTCGTCCGCTTCGTTTAGAATGGTTTGGTTAAACATAACCATTGATGAGAAGCTATTCATATCAGCATCGTTATCCTTATCATAATCATCACGTCCTTTTTCATCGGATTGCAAACACTTGACCAAACTCGAGATGCACATTTATGACACCCTCCAAATACAGTGCCCATGCATATCCAAAAGGCTGTTACAAGTGCAAAGAGAATTACAGTAAAAAAATAATGATTCCAAGTGCAATGTATAGTCCTTTTACTTTGCCATGGTCAAGTCCTGTTTGGGGCATCATCAAATGAGTGGCGGGGCCATACGTGCGCGTTTCGGTGTTCGCAGAGTCGTGTTTCCTTGTTGTTATATAGTCATTTTTTGCGAAAAAACGTCGGCCGGCGTTTTGAAGGCAGTTTAATTTATGTAGTTTTTGACTTCATGATTGACTGTTACGTCGTAGTTGACGTCACAATTAACGTCTCAGTTGACGTCGCAGCTGACGTCTTCGGTTTGCGCACATCATATATGAATAGAGTGAATAGTCGTCAGTGTATCCTCTAATGTCACGACCTCCGTTGTGATAGAATCAATGAAATCATAGCCACAGCCAGGTGAAGTTGAAGATGTATCATTACAATCACTTCTTATTTCAATGTGAGAGTCAATGTCGTAACGATCACATTTCAAAAATGAACGTTGATCGCAAATATCCACAACGCGCAGGCTTGGCTAATCTGTTACTTCATAAACCTGACTCCTCTGCCTCAATCTACAGCGCTTAAGATCCAAAAAGCCAACATCACCAACAACATCCAATGGAAACTTGGGTATTTCTGTCAATCCGATATATGACATTCGAGTGCGAATACATCTGAGTTTCTTAAGCCTAAACATCTTGCATTGATTCCATAAAATGCACAGAATAGAATTAAACATATTTTAAAATCCATTTTTACAACTTTACCCAGCTCGTTATAACGCAAATGAAGAGCTGAGCAGTAAATATAATGCACAAAGCATAGCCAGAGATGTGACTCACAGTTAGCACTTTTTTAAAAATGTACCACTACTAAAATGCTTATGAATTCCAGTTAGAAAGCCCATGTGATTATATATGACCAAAGATGCTAACAAAAAATACAATTAAATCACTTTTGAATGGTGTACCATATGTGTCGATAATCCCCCAATGACTCTTACCTTCATGTCAGAATGATTGCTTAATCCGCTTATCCGAAAACGGAGCACACAGGTGGCACGGCACAAAGTGCTCACAATCGCTATGATCTGCTCTTTTGTCTATTTAACACGCTGTTGGCATATAATGACCATAAAGTTGCTGTTAAATATCTTCCATTTCAGAAGCAAGCGCATTCCATTGCATAGGCGATAGCATAAAGTTTCGAACACCCGGTAATAAATCGCTTACACGAAGAAAAAAATACACAAACGCACACCCATATCGATCGAACATTTTTGTGTATATTCTCGCGATTCCAGCCATTCACCCTGTAGTTTCGTTTTAGTATAATACGCAAACAGCGAAAACTCTTCCATGGGCATGCGCAGCGATTTGCTTTCTTTTTCGCGATAAAGTTTTCCATCTGGCTGATATTGACGCAAGTCAGCAATCTCGGCCTGTAGCCCACCTGAAAATGTATACATGTTTTTGGTTACAGATGTGATCGAAATTAGTAGCTCTGATGCGCAGAAATTAGTAGCTCTGATGAGCAGGACCAAAACCGAGGCAGTTCGAACACGGGGGAAAGGGGCGAAGCCGCACCGATCGGCGAAGCAAAACCGAACGACAGCGCGGACGCAAAAGAAAAAGGAGTCTACTACGCGGATTTACAGAACAAAAGTCAAAATAATGTAAAAATGATGATCATCGGCCACCACACAGTGCGCCAGGCTATAGATTTGTGCCAAGGATTAACCAAAATTACGAGGAAAACTCCCAATGGCCCAGCCCAAGGCACACTTGGCGCGCGCCACCCCCCCCTTATTATACAGACTCATCAGACTATTCGCAATATTTGCCAGCATCGCCTACACCCAGTTCGCAGAACGGATTTTTGCTATAAATGAACACTATTTGAAAAAAAATGTACCTATCTTTTTATTTCACCAGGGACAAGTATCTGCTGTCGCCAAGATGAATATTCCTTATATCTTCAAAATTGCAGACTGATTCATTTGTATTTTTTTTTTAACTTTCTCATTTATGTCCTTTTCAATTTTCCCTAATTCAGACATTTCAGCAGGATTCATTTCCTCTTTTGGTGACTCTTCCATACCTAGAATGATGTACTTACTTAATGCAAACCATTTAATTTTATGTATTTATGTGTTATGGTTCATATGAATGTGATATATTCTATGTGATATATTTCCACTATATATGCAAAGCATCCACGATAATAGCATTACGCGGTTTTAGAAATGTCGATTTTATATTTCAATTGAATGACGCAGCGTTTGTGAATAAAATATTAAAATATGACAGCTATATTAAGAATCTAACATGTATATATGCAGCAATCAATAACAGTACTCATAATGAGAGGGAATTAAATCCCTAAAGTATATGTGATTCTCATAACTGTTTGTTAAATACAAGAATGATTTTGTTGTGAAAAAAGTATTGACTTTTTTGAAGAAATTGTTACTTAAATAAAATCAAACCTTGAAAAATGGTCGTTTTTTATCTTGTGGTTCCATTTTTTACTCTCCCAATATGCCGCAATTCATAAAAACAAATATGATCCGCATAAAACATCTACACATAATCGAAATCGCATGTATGTTATCGCTGACAAGTTTTATCTAAGCCCCATTTCACGAAACTACACCGGCATCATAAACCATTTAACATCATTTTTATACATCGGTTGCCATGGCTACTTTAAGCCACAGTTCATTTGAAATACATTTTAAAACAAGAGCGACCCATTTATTATGACATAAGAAACGTTGCCAAGGCGAACATTACACATACTATACTGTTTAACATACATGTACTTTAAAGCACAATAAAATATTTTGCAAAAAAACTCAACCTTTAACTCAATGTCCATTTCCCCTGAATCATCCATAAACAGTTGCGAATCCTGTTCAAAGTCCTCAACTCTCTCATTCTCCATGATTTGTTGTGGTGCTGGCTCCATTATTTTATTCATTTTTCGATTTTAAAACAGGATATGATATGCCTTCTTAATCGCCAAACTACATATACCCATACTTTATTCAAACTTTTGCTCCTAAAGAGCCTCAAAATGTCCACTCATAAAAACCGAATATCCCTTGTTTAATAAGTAGCGCACTCTTTATCGTTCCCTTTATACTGTCTTTTGTTTTTATGCATACTGTTTCAATACTTGTTTAAATTTAAACACAATGCCACATACATAATCCCCTTTCATTCACACCCCCATTTTATATCAACCTTATTCGTGAACGAGCGATAATAAAGAGCACCCAAGACACCGACGTAAAACCTCTTTGTTTTCTATTGAATCTTATTTGTGTAAAGAGATAGCAAAGAGAACCCAGTTACCCAATTCGCAAAAATCCCACCAAAAGTATATCTTCACTACTCAAATGACTCATCCAGGTGCGCATTGACAGTTGTAACGAAACATGTATCATGATTACTGATTATTTGACCTTGCAAGCATTTAACTGCAAACCTGATATACAAATACATTATGCATTGTTCGTGTTAACATAAATATCATCGAAGTTTTATACGGGTATTTTATTAAAGCGTTTTTATATATATTATGTTGATGTTGAAGCTATCATGTGATTAAATACACACTTTTTTTCATGTTTTTTATTGATAATAATGTTATTAATATTTCAGAAATATTTACCACATTAAACTGTTGCATGTTCCATTAGCTTTTGACACCTGCACATTGCTCGTTTAGAGGATGTAAAGGCAAAAAACGCCATCCACCGTAAGGAAATGTTCAAACGGTTCGAAATATTAAACCGGTTCAAAATGAAAATGCAGGCGGACGGATATCAAAACCCAATCGATTAATTTTCATTATATAAACCGCTAGATCGGCAAATAGAACAATGAATTAGTTGATCGATTCAAAGTGTTCAATAGTTCAAAATTTAAAGCCATAAAAATAAACACATTGTCAATTAATACGATAAATCGGTCGTGACGAATTATGTGAATACAGTTGTGACATAGCATTAATTATGGAAATGTTTATTGTGTAATGCATTATCATTTAAAGGTTAATCATACTTTAAATATCAACATTACTTCAACTCAACAATAGAACTATTTATTTAAAAATTAAACTGTCTAACTATTAAACTAAAACCTAGATAATTTTGAATTATACAATCATAATGTTTTGTGAATAAGCATCAGGATTGTTCTTTACATTTGGCCTTAATTTATTTGTTTTTCTCGGATAGGATTGTTCCTTATATGGCGGAGTATATACATCGGGTTTGCGTTTATATTGTCAATTTTGAAGTGTTTATTTAATTTGTTTTATCAGTTGCTCATATGCAAATATATAGCTATTGCGAAGCTGTAAAAGCTTATTAGATAACATATACCTTTAGTATTAATGTGTGCTCTTGTGTCATAATTATTTTTACATGATATTATAGTTTTCCTATTAAACATATGTTACCTATTCAATTTTTAAGACAATGATCTAGATTAATTTATGGTTTAATTGCAAACATCTGCCTGGTTTAATTTCAGCATTATTGAGTTTAAACAGGTCGAAGTTTAATCTCAACGTATTTCAATGAATAAGAATAGCCATGCCAATGATACCATGCTATTCCGCGATGAGATGGAGTTGAACTAATATTTGAATAAGGGTTATTCAAAAATGCATTAGTACAACCGCGGAACCACCAACCAGCCATATAGTACAATTCAGCGCAATTAAGACTCGCGACGGCATCGTTGTCATTGTCAGGTGTCGAAAAGGAAATACCGTTGCTATGCGTCATTGAATCACCTGCATCGCCATCAGTAAACGCTCCCAATCGAAGTACATATTCGGTGCTTGCGTCCTCGATTCGGAACGAAGCGTAACGCGCGTATCTCCACTCGTTGTCCAAATCCTGAAGTTCGATGCGGAGTTCGTATGTGCTGTCACCATTCGTCATCAAAGCGAGGTTGTCATTACCTAACCAGAGATTACCAGTTAGATCACCGAATCCATCAGCGTATTCCTCCCAGTTTCTACTAAAACTAACCGAACTATTCTGACGCCTTTGGAACACAATCCAACCAGGTCCACCGAATAGTTCTTCCATGTCACAATATACGTTGATTCCTCTCCGGAAGGATGTACGAAACTGAGAAGACTGGACTGTAGCAACAGGCTCGTAGATCATGTACACTCCGCTTGCAACGTTTCCAAGATCATAAATGTCCCGGCAGTTTTCTGGAAGCGAGTCATTATTAAGTGCGTAATCCGTAGCAAGATCAACTTGGTAATTTGGCGGTGCTTGGCATTCCTGGCATACGTCAATCTTTGCCGCCAACAGGGCAACTTGCTCTGACACATGTCGCATTATGCACTCTGTGTCACTGGTGTTGCTCACTCCACATGATGGGGTCGAGGTGGATTGCGAATTAACATTCCGATAAATTATAACTAACATTAACATTGATATAACATTAATTCTAAATATTGCCATTTTTGTAGCAAAGCAACTTATTGTTCTTAATCCTGCGAATATTTTTTCTTGAGGAAGTGTCGAAGAGAGTGAGTCGAATATCTGTCAAATAAATGAATAAATTAAATGCGCTTGCCTCTTTTAAGCCCAAATTTACCTTTCTGATTCTTTGAGCCAAAAGGGATTTCCAAACATTTCGTATAATGTTTATGTTTATATTCAAGCTAATCTTCGAAATTTGTTATGGCATTATTCTAAACCGTGATTTGCCATTAATGTACATTTATATTTGTTATCCGAACCTTAATAAACCCATTTAATACAGTTCAGTGTTGTGAAAACAGTTAGGATTCCCACGGTCGGTGAAAGCCCGGGGACAGTTGTCAAATTTTGTTTATTGAAACGATAATGCATGTAATGCGATGAGCCATCAGATAAACATGTCATTTATGTCAATACACAAGCGTGGAAAGTGGATTTTTGAAAGTTAAATGAAGTGCGTTTTAATTAAGATTATGTCATAAAATTGTATTGAATTTTATCAAATTGTGTTACAATTTGCAAATAATTTCATGAAACCTAAAGAATACTTTATTTGATATGACGATAATTGCTCGATGTCACTTTTCGGTCATAAAGCCTCAATCGATCAACGACACCCTATGCAGCTACTCAGGCGATATCAAAAATCAAAACAAAGATTAGTTATTTATATTTAAATAAAATGTCATGTATAGCAAGAAATATTAGTTATTGAAAACATCGGTGTTTGGCAAATCCTCGCACAGAGTCGTACAGCGCGACCTGCCGCTCTTTGGCCGGTCTTTTATGTCATTTGTTTCTAGTGCATTAATCCACCCAACGGTAGACATAGCAACGTGGAACCTTTGGGATATGGTCCGTTTCGGCACACAGGCTTGGACCTGTTCAACGGTTCGAGTACGATCCTTATATGATAATAGTGTCATTATTGTACATCAACATATCATTTGAACATGTAGAGAGAAACGGACAAAGTTTTATAGGAATTCATCACGATTCAGATTCCATAGAATAATGCATACGCATATTGATTCAATCAAAAAAAAATCTACAAAGAACCTAAAATTTAATTATGTTTCCATATTGATTCAGAGCACCGTAACGGTTTTCAATTGACCCTAAAACGACCATAAAAGGCACACTGGAGTTGCATGGCGGCCTATAGAGTTATAATAAATATCTTATATCTTTATATCTTGCATGCATGACACACAGTGGCGTGTTAAAAAGGGTTTTAGATAATAGATAATACGTGTTCATGTAAGCGATTTAAGTTTCGACATTTTTTCTCCGAAACATATTTTTGATGGAAAATGATGGAAATTCCTAAAACATTAAAAAAAACACTAATAGAATTATCAAACCATCTTAGTTTCACAAAGGCATATGCAAATTTTATACAACAATAAAATTATAATAATATAAACAAATGAGCTTTTTTCGCGCCACCTTAAGATTCACTCTATAGACAATGCATGTCTTTTTTAAAGCGCTAGCGTTATAAAATAACATGTATGGTTAAAATAGTTATTGCGGCCGCTTCTTACAGCTTGCAATATAAACGGGTCCTTAAAGGAATAGACGTGACGATCGGAATCTGGGACTTGGGAATCTATGAAAAATGCGAAATATTGACTTTGAATTGATGTACCTTTGTAGTTAAGCATTTAACAATTTTGATTTTTTTTCGTGAGTATAGGTGTACATTTATAGATTTATTTTCACTATAAACTATATTGAAAATACCGAACATTATTTTTTTATTGACGCTTAAATGAAGGTGACTGAGAATCGTAAGGTCATCGGAATATGGGACCCGAAATTCAATGTGTAATAATACATGTAACATATAAGGAAAAACAACATTTTTTTACATTTGTAACATTTTTATATCCCTTTTTATTTTTTATGGCTTGAAACGTATAATTAAAACATGTTTGCATAATCACAAATACATTTATATATTTGATCATCATGTTACGCTTCTTCTGACTGCTGCATGCACAAGAGAAATGTCATAACTGAACAGTTAAACACATAATCTTAAAATTGATTATGATATAATGAATCTTTGGCTTGATAGTCACCTTAATCACTTGGTATTTAGTGAATATCTTAGATCTTTAGAAACAACATAAAGTACACATCAAGTTTCCCTTGATTTTTTGCGAAGCTCGCAAATCAATCCATGCGCACAAGCTAGATGTTGCCTGGTTGCAAAAGCACAACAAAAGTCACATTGTCATCTAGTGTAATGGCGATTTTGACTCTCCGCATATTTTTTACGCTATTTTAAATCCCAGTTCCTTTTTAAGCGAGTTAAATTGTTTTCTCTATTTCATCCCCTTTATTTTATCTAGCTCATCATACTATAGTTCTTTTTTTTGGGCGTCATTGCCCACTCGGCACACATCATCCCAAGGACGTCTTTATCACGAAGTTTTACGTCCTGACGTCGGCAACGAAATAAGGAACGCTGCTACGATGTCAAAAATAAACGTCCCGGCGATATCATAAATGACATCCTAATGGCGAATATGTAATGACGTGATACATTTACACGCCCAGAGTACGTCAATATTCAACATTGTAATGACGTGGTATTACTAAATGGCGATGCAAATTTGACGTGCCCTTGACATAGCAATATGACGTAAAATGTGCGTTCAATAAGGGTAACGTCCTGTAACAAGATGTTCTTAAAATGTCCTAAATCGGAATAGTTTAGGACTTCCTATTTATGGTCTGAGCAAACGTATTTTTACGTCTGTCCTTTGAAACTCATTTAAATGTCAGATATCGACGGCGATGCGGCAAGGTAACGTCAGGCATAGTTTCATACAGGCCCATCACATGGCTTTAATATGATGTCATGTAGTGATGTCAAGGGGACATGACAGGGACGTGTCTGTCCCGAGCAGATGTTTATTACAAGAGTATGATTTCATCAAATAGAATTCTAGTCATATAAATCAGTTATACCCAAATCACAAAACCCCTTACACAAATCATTATAGTATATGTATAATGATAAGCAAGACCAATGTGATCAAATCTATAACCAAGACTCTATATCTATATAGCATAAGTTTGGGTCCAACATTCCGATTATGCTCTTAATGCAAAATGGCACACACCGAGTGTATAAAGTGTTATATTGTATAATAATTTATGGATATATTTCAAAATTAAGACATATAATCTATTGTCAGATAATACACATATAATTTGTTAACGTTTGGGAGTATTCGATGGAACAATAAGCGAGATATTCAAGGTTGAACTTAAATTATACACTAAATCAATATGTCAACAAGGTCCCGGGACTGATCGTAAGTTCTATAGCTCTTTGGGTGGATAAGGAAGTTAATTAAATACAGCTTAGCTTGATAGTTAATACTGGTAAATCCGTTGTTCAAACTCATAATGTTTTATTTTTTCGGTTATTCCACAGTAACATACATCCAGCAAACACATATATTTTTAGAATTTGTGATATTTGCAAAAATGCATTATGTTATTAATAATGTAAATGTAAAAAGCAATAAAACGTTGAAGTTTTAAATTCGTAACACTCCCACAACTGAAGCTATTTTGCAAATGTTAACCCTTCTTATTGCGGCCTTAGTTCGAGTCCAGACAGCCCCTTTTCGACTAGCTAAGAGATATCAAACAGTTAACATTATCATTTTGTCGTCGGTTCTTATGAAACAAATGAAGTCATATTCGTTTAACAACTACTCATTTGCGAAATCTAATTATCATATAAGGAGAAAAGTTGGTTTTAATTCGCATTAAAATATGAAGAGCACCCCTTGAAGCGTTCCTTTAAAAATGTGTTCTTGATCAAAATTGATATAGCTACATAGATTTCACAAATAATCTCCGTAGGTAAAGCTATTTAATGACAAAATGCTTTTCCCACGTTTTTAAAAGATCTTTAGACGTAGATTATAATTCGTGTAGAGATGATTTATCGAGGCATGATAAACAGAAATAATATACTGATATTCAATATTCAAAATTCAAGCATTGAAATGGTCATGTTATAATGAAGGTGTTCATATGCTGATTTTAGCTAGCCTTTGCTTTTTGGCACTGAGCTGATCCACCATCGCAATTCAGAACTTATGTTTAAAAAGGAAAAATCTAAATCTAATTATCGATTGGAGCCGTTGTAGCTATTCAAGTGGGTCAACGTTCAAATTAAAACCATTTACTAGCCTAGTGGCACTCACAGCTTTTTGTAAATAGGTTTGTTTGTAATAGGTTTCATTGATTTGGACTAGCTATTTCATTTATGATTTCATAAAACGAGACAGGTTGTCGACGTTTTGAAAATAACAAACAGTAAACAACATATTTAAATAAATAAAGATTGATTAGTTGACGTAGCTCAACCCATCAAGAAAGTCTCTCTCACCCTACAGTGTTTTGCAAAAACCTAGTAACTCGCTTTTTCATAGTTTCGAGAAAAACGATAAAAACCTCCAACGCGCAACAAAGAAATACTAGGTTTTTGCGGAGATATCAAGTGTGTTATGTTGTTACAGAATGACTTTTTGAGGAAGAAGCATATGTTATATTACGAGCATTAACCTAGTAACCTAAAATCAACAAATAACTCATTTTTTTCATATTTTGCTAGTTACTAGGTTTTTGCAAGCTGTTGTTGCCCCGAATGTCCCTATACCGATGTCTTTATTTGATATTCACTCGATATAAGCTCTATATCATGCAATTACTCCTTATAAACACATATGCTCACACAATTATAATTACTTTTTCGACATTATTCAACAATTGTGCACACAAATTTTCACATTTTCTTAAATAGATTTGTTTCTCTCTCCCTTGCAAGCTTGGAATAAGAAATGAACCCATTTGCCTTTTGCATTGATTCCCTTATACTTTCACTAAACATGAGCAATGGTCAGAAAAGAATCTTTGAATATTCAAGTGTATTTTCTTAAAATTTAGTAGCTAGGACTTGTGGGGACACATAATCTGTGAGGAACAGAGTGTTAGATGCTCTTCACAATCCGAATTCGTCAGCACTTTACATGAGTGTTATTATCCCTGATTACAGATTGTTAATGAACAAGAGTGATGGACCTGATGAAGTGACAACAAAAGAGCAGCAAATAGGGTTATTTAGTTAGTTTTGAAAGTGGAGTATTGGGTTAGTCGAATTCAAGAGACAGTTTACACGGTATGATGGATGATGCAATAAGAGCTGGTCCAGTGTATGAAGTAACATGTCATATGAAATTATCATGTGTCAAATATTCTGTGATTTCAAACTTATTTTAGCAGTTTCCTAAAGTTGCAAAACAAAGTTACCAGGCTGAGCTGGAAGCGCATGCTGGTATTACATTTACAAGCAACTAAATATTTTTACTAAGGCATAATTCGACCATATGTGAAAAGCCTAAGTTGCTTCTGTACTCTGCGACTTAAACAAAAATGACAAAATAAAAGGGAGGTACACTGGAAAGTATAATGACGACTGAAAATCACTAGTTTCTTGGTACAGGAACTTAAAATCACCTCAATATACTGATATTTCCCTTACATACATGTATTATTCCGCTCAACAGATTTGCTTTAACTATCTCTTTGATGTTTAACATATGCTTCATTTACACCTTTCAAATACAAATCTGTAAACGAGTTTTTTTATTTTACAGGCACTTGTTGAAATCGTTTGAATCCCTTCGTAATTCAAAGACAATTTTGGACGCAACGCTGATATTGAATGTTTTTTCAACAGATATTTTGATTGGTTTGGCCTGTTTATCACATCCTACTTGCAATCGGTATTATCCAGGATATTGCCCGAGGCATCGAAAAGGGATTCCTCTTAGGTAAACTTAAAAAAAACATAAGCCTATTTAATATATTTTTAACCATTTTTATACTTTGGTGATGACAATCGTTTTGGTTTCTTTCATGTCCAATAATCTGAAGCGTTCAATAGGTTCAAAATGCTCAACCGATTCAACATTAAAAGTAATGATAATGTTAATCGAGTTTCTTTGTCACAGACATGCAAAATCTTAATAAATAATAAATTATCAAATCATTCCCATATGTTTCAATGGTGTTCAATATGTTTTAACAATTGTGTAACATATATATAACAATGAAATCATTGTAAATTCACTTTCGATTCTTTTATTCATTCATTCACCACCAAATAGTGCGTATGGATTGAATGAAGCTTAAAAATATAGAAGCAAACCCCATACACATATACCGCCATATAAGTAAAAATCCTACGTTTGTGATCTAACGGTTTATAATAGGAGAATTCATTGATAGCCTTTTGTATCTCCGCCCGTCTGCCTTTTTTTTATTTTAACCATTTGAACAGTTTATACCCTTGGACATATTTCTAAAATCAAGCAGATTATCTGCTGAATTTATATTCTACGTTGGATGTCGTTGGTTGCCTTCACACCCTCCAATCGAACAATGTGCAGGTATCAATAGCTGATAGAACAGTTTATTGTGGTTTATGTTTTTGAAATATCTTTGTTTTATGTTCATAAGAGAAATGATAAAAGATTACTATGTGTATACCATAGCTGTAAAAGATTACTATGTGCATACCATAGCTGTAGAAAGCTGTTTAGAAATGAATGTCACAACAGAATATGCATTATGCCTCTGTATATGTGGACTGCAATTAAATGATTTCGATGTATTAAAGATGCAGTTACCATGAGAAATGTTTGTTTCGTAACAACTGTTCATGCGTACCTAAATGAGTCATTGCGATTTCACAAAATGCGTAGTTTAATACTAGGTTTTAAGTTGAATCATCTTTCTTGTTATTTTATGATTTTATGCTAAGAATGTCATCATGAATAATGTTGGTAATAGTGTCGGAAATAATAACTTTTGCCTCAATATTCGCAATATATACAATTCATCACGTTTTACTTGAAATACGTTATGTAATTGATCGTTTATATGCTATAACTTGTTTAAATTCACGAAAAAAGGTAAACACAACCACAAGGCACAGAAAAACAAGTTAGGAATATGCTAAAACGGTTTTCTTCATAATTCATAAACTATAAAACATGGTTCTACATTTTATTGCAAGAAAGTTATACACCCATATATTTAAAATTAGAAGCACATCAAAATAAACAAAGCTGTAAGAGGAACTTTTAAAGACGTTAATGCATAAATAACAGCACCCGATATAGGCTTATAAACGCAAAAGATATGTTTTAGGATTCGAGATGTTACGACAAATGTCAAAATAATAAATATCCGGGCATACCGCATAACGGGCAACATTATGTTAATTAATAAGACTTAACATAAACCACCAACATGCATGGCAAAGTACCACGCGACTACATAATCATGTCATTTGCTTTAATAAGACTTTGAACTTAATACATTGTTGGATAACTTTTCAATGCTTATATATAAATGACTAATTGGAAAAATGTAGCGCCTGTTTTCTAAAAAGAAACATTTTTGCACTTAACACAATGTTACCCGTTACCCTTTATTTAACATTTTGTGGTTTTATGCATATATTTCAGTATTTGTTTTATTTCAAATAGTAAACATATCTGGCAAGCATAGATACAAAAGGCCAGATACAAATTTGAAGAACGATGGCAGGGGTTTCTAAGGTGATGACTTGATTGCCAACGCTGATGTAAATGAGTTGATTGACAACGGTGACAGGCGTTGCTAAGGTGCTGAGCTGATTGACAACGGTGACGGGGTTGCTAAGGTGATGAGTTGATTGACAACGGTGAATTGGATTGCTAAGGTGATGAGTTGTTTGACAGCGGCGGCAGGGGTTCCTAAGGTCCTGAGTTGAGTGACAACGGTGACAGGCGTTGCTAAGGTGCTGAGTTGATTGACAACCGTGAATTGGATTGCTAAGGTGATGAGTTGATTGACAACGGTAACGGGATTGCTAAGGTGATGAGTTGATTGACAACGGTGACAGGCGTTACTAAGGTGATGAGTTGATTGACAGGGGCGGCAGGGGTTGCTAAGGTGATGAGTTGATTGACAACGGTGACAGGCGTTACTAAGGTGATGAGTTGATTGACAGCGGGGGCAGGGGTTGCTAAGGTCCTGAGTTGATTGACAACAGTGACAGACGTTGCTAAGGTGCTGAGATGATTGACAACGGTGACATGGGTTGCTAAGGTCCTGAGTTGATTGACAACAGTGACAGACGTTGCTAAGGTGCTGAGATGATTTACAACGGTGACACGGGTTGCTAAGGTGATGAGTTTAATAACAATGGTGACGTGACAGGGATTTCTAAGTTGATGCGTTGATTGACAGCTTGGTCATTTTTGTGACAAACGCACAGCAGCTCAACGCGAATGTTGTCTAACGCTGAAGAATAGAACAATAAATATAATTTATCTACTGAAATGATAGAATTTTAATTGTTATATTATCAATATAAAAAGTCGCTTTTTGTCTTAAATTAATATAATTTTATACGCTAATAATATGATTATCGTTTTTCACATTCGACGATTCATATGAGAAATATTTCGATTTGATGTCCCTTTTTGTTTATTTCATAGAATGTATTGGATGATTACACTAAATTTCATTTGACGTTGATGCTCTCCAAATATAAGATTCATTTGAAGCCATTTTGAGATTTAAACTAAACAAAAATATTTTAACGATATCCGTACCTCTGTTGCAGCAAGAACTGCGCGTACTGAATCTGCTCTTCCGAACCCGTGATGTTGATCATGCGGTCGCTAGAACCCGGAAGCGCCTCATCGATCGTGATTCCGGCGCCCGATCTCTGCCGAATCTGTTGAATGCGCGCCCCGTCCTCGCCTATCATTGCGCTTACCAGCTGTGTTTATGGGCGAGAAGAATATGTATTATTATTCAAGCAAGGAAACACACAACTGTCGAGATTGAAACCAAAGATAAACACTTAGGACTATGAATATTTCCGCCTTTGCCGTTTATTGGGCCAGCTAGCTTTTTTTTGTACAGACAAGCCATTAAACTAGAAGGTCAGTGACCTTGGATCCCCGTGAACTTCAACAATTCGTAGATGCAGGATCCTCATTTTTATTTTACTAAAATTAACCTTGGAAATAACGAACTACTTTGCGAATTAACAAGATCATGTGATGAAAGAAAAACAAAGTAACATCTTGCATTATCACTCAATTCTTTCTGAAGACATCTCTTGAACTGACGAGACCCGTTGGCAAGGTATCCTCAATTTATGAATTAAAGAAAATATGCTTTTATAAGCACGAGCTCATATAGTTCATCCAAAATGCTTTTAGAGGCAACTGACACGGCCAGTGAAGCAAAAAATATGATTTCATTACATTGAATTATATAAGCAGGATTGCTTATATAAGCACATTCCAGATACTTTTGAGACGCAGCAGACAGGGCCAGTGAAACAAATATATCATTTAACGTACATAGCAAATATGCTTATATAAGCACGATTACTTTTAGAAGGGGACTTCACGACCAAATAAGGTGTTCCTCTCTTCTGCAAGCTAGAAAACATTACATATAAATAGGCAAGCCAAATGGGGAACACATTCACAAGCTAAAACTCGTGAAGTACTCTTACTTTTATAAACCAATTCCAAATGCACCAGGCTCCCCAGATAGGTGTTAACACATTTCTATTAATTTGCTGATTAATATGCTGATATAAGCATGATTTCATATAAATATGCTTATATAAACATGATTGCTTATAAAATCACACGCAAAATGTTTTTGGAGGGCAGCTGACGAGACAAGTGAGGAAAGAACATCATATCACTTATCTAAAAAAATGAATATGAACTTTTCGCTACTTTTTAAAGTGTTTCAGAATCTGTAATTTTCAACCCATCAAGAAAAAACCTTAACGAGGCACGAATTCAGACCTCGGTTTATACGAGTATAACAATTGAAAGCTCTAGCTCAACTCCTTCATACCCAACTCGCGTGCACAAAGTACCCTATCTCAAGTGGGACAGACAGACGGACAGACAGACAGACGGACAGACAGACAGACAGACAGACGGACAAGCTCAACCCTATATCCCCTCGTTTTAACGGGGGATAATAACATTAAAATGCCTTTTTTACGAAAAGCGAAAAGCAAAGAACGAGGTATACCATGTAGTATTTATTCTATCTATAGGCTTTATATGTTCTGCAAACACATCGCCAAGATATATGCCTGAACGATATAGAAACGACTTGATTAGACTTAATTAGAATTACTTTTCAAAGGCATGTACCAAACAGCAAATGATATAATTATTGCACATTGAACGTATATTGATACTTTCAGAATCTTTGCAAAATCATTTTGCAAAAATTAAAAAATGCATTTCTAAAATAAAGCTACAAACAATGTCCTCCACTTACATCTTTGGGAATGCTGACTTTCGTGGTGGTCGTCGGCTGGTTCCCACTCATCAAGTCAGGGACACCAGCGCCGCGCATGCCGAAATTCTGTTGGAAATTATCGCCCATTCCTCCACCTTTGTGATCAATATTTGCATATATATTTTATTTGGAATTGCTAATTTATTTATTATGGCTTTTATTATTTATTAACATTATATATTATGGATATTCTATTATTTTGAGAAAATAGGGAGTTACGAAACGTAATAATAATAATAATAATAATAGTTTTTGTATAGCGTCCTTCCAACCAGTTTGCCCAGAACGCTTTACATGTATATCAAATATCCATTGTATCTATAGATTATACGCTTGGCGAAATAAAAACGTCTTTAAATTCCTTTTGAACGAAGCAAGAATCGACACGGATTTGAGATCTTCTGGAAGCGAATTCCAGATCGTCGGCGCCGCAAAACTAAACGATCGTTTTCCACCATATTTGAGTGTGTATTTCGGTATTTTGAGGAGGTTTTTCGTAGATGACCTGAGCGCTCTCTGGTTCTGAACAGGAACCAGGAGCTCTCGTAGATAGGCAGGTCCGTCTGCCTTGAGCGTTTTGAACGTTAAAAGGGCTATCTTGTATGTTATCCGGTAACGTACAGGGAACCAGTGTAGTTCTTTAAGAGTTCCGGTGATGTGATCGTGTTTTCGTAGGTCGAAGATGAGCCGCGCTGCAGCATTTTGCACTTTTTGAAGTCGATCAAGGTATTCCTCAGATATCCCGTAAAGAAGACTATTACAATAGTCGAGGCGCAAAAGTATGAAACAATTGACAAGGGTTTTTACCGAGTCTTTTAAAAGGTATTTCTTTACTGAGCGAATCTTTCTAATTTGGAAATAGGCCGATTTAATCACTTGGGTCACATGATCTTTCATTTTCAGTTCTTGATCGAGGTGAGCGCCTAAGTTGCGAACGTTTGGGGATGCGCGGATGGTTTCGTTGCATACATTTATGCTATCAAAACACAATTTCTTAAGCTGTTGGCGCGTACCGAACGGTATAAACTCGGTCTTATCCATATTGAGTTTAAGGCGATTAGCGAACATCCATTCGGCGATACTTGCGATGCACATCTCGATCGAAGTCTTTGCTCTCTCCTGGTCTCCTATCGACGCCGCTGGAAAGGACTTGTAGATCTGACTGTCATCAGCGAAAAAGTGATAAAGAATGCTAAACAGGTTGATGATTTTGGCTACCGGCTGGGTATAGCGAGAATAAGCCCAGGGACCGGCGCCCCCTCCCTGTGGAAATCCGGTTTCCAAACTGACCTTTTCGGATTTTGTCCCGTTTACGAGGACTTGCTGCGATCGACCGGAAAGATACGACTTCATCCACTCCAGCGCGCGACCTTCGATGCCGAAATCTGTTGATAAGCGCTTCAAGAAAATAGAATGATCAACAGTGTCGAAGGCCGCGCTGAGATCGAGCATTGCGAGGCTAGTAACTTGCCGGTTTTCGAAACCGCGAAGAATATCATCGCACACTTTGAGAAGGGCCGTCTCAGTGCTGTGACCACGGCGGTAAGCGCTCTGCATTTTTTCGTTGAGTTCATGTTTATCACAATGTTGAGACAACTGATCGATCACGATCCGTTCTAGAATTTTGGAGAGAAAGGAGAGATTCGATTTTGGGCGAAAGTTTTTGAACTCTATATCCAGGTTTTTCTTTTTAATAGGGGTATGACGAGCGCTTCCTTGAAATGTTGAGGCATGGTGCCAGTCTCAAGACATCTATTGACTAATTTGGTAATGGTGGGTAGGGTTTCGTTCAAGCACAGTTTTAAAAGGTCCGTAGGGATAGGATCGAGGAGGCATGTAGTGCTAGGAGACTTGAGTATATATTTCCGTATTTCCTCTTCTGAGAGCAGTTTAAAACTGCAAAAGACACGGTCGTCGGGGATGTTTTCCGATCTATAAATCGGTGCGCTATCCACACTGTCGAACTTTTTGCTGATATTATCAATTTTCTCTTTGAAGAATTTGACGAATTGGTCTGCGATGTCTTTATCCGATTCAGCCTTTGGGTAAACATACGCTTCTACCGTGCCGTTTAGCGCATTAAAGGTGTTAAACAGGTCCTTTGAATTGCCTCGATTTGCTTCGATAATGCGTTGAAAGTGCAGCTTGTTTGCGTATTTGATGATATTACCAGTTGGGTCACTTTTGAACTGATTTTTAGAAGTCCAATTTTAGTATTTTTCATAATATATGCATAAACTTTTAGACGTCCAATTTTATGATTTTCCTAAGAAATTGCATATACTTCAAATTCATGTGTTTTAAGAAGGACAGCTCAATTTTGATATACATACCTCAATGCAACCTATAATTGAATCAAAAAGGGTAAATTTAGACACAAACCTCGTCCACCAAAAGATCCGACGCAAGATGGGCCTCCTCTGCAATGTAAGAAAATAAGGGTTTTTTTTCTACAATTTTCTTTTTTATTTGTATGAATTATTTCCAAGTTAATTTAGAAATTTCAATAGCACTTGTTGAATATAACCATTGGTAAAATGTGGCTCCTCTCAGTGTAATATGAACCAAATATTTTTTGCATTGCAACATCTAAGAAAATTGCAACATCTAACATGCATCCTGCTCTATGTTATATACTAGAACATTTTGAAACAAATCCATGCGCAATAATTCAGTCACCTGAAAAAAACTTACAAATCCCTATGTTGCCCTGGGCCCTTCGAATTGTGACCTTCAGCCCTCAACCCTTCGCCAGTGTTCGCCTCACATGCCATCGCATCTATCCCATCAGTCACCGCCTTCGGAGAAAAAGTAGCCGACCCCCACCGCGATCGCCCCCTTGCCGCTCACCGGTGTATGCCACCTTG
>LQRL01152438.1:0-10470 GCA_001703475.1 Hydroides elegans
CATTGGCGTGCCATTGGCTGCAACTGCGGGCACCAAGGCACCACCCTGGTTGTCGTCAGCACCGCCTGCAGCTGCGCCTGCTGCAGCTGATACGTTAACCATATGATGTACGTTATGATTATGATTATTTCTGCAGCTGATACGTTCACCGTATGCTTGTTTGAGGGGAAAAAGGGCATATATTATGTACATGTATTATTATGATGAGGAAAATGTATTCGCTGCCCGGAGAATGATTGTTTGACCATCGTGTAAAGACATGATTCTGTTTTGAAGCTATAATATAATTGTACAAGATCGTGTGCGCAAGAAATCGATTCAAAAATATCTAAAAGTTTTTTGCTATTTGTCATTAAAACAACACTTTGCAAATATGAAAATCTGCTTAATACAAACGACCTAGCATGACAATTTTTAATGTACTAAAGATAACAACCACTTTTTTCCATCTCCGTTCATCTCTATTATCAAATACCTACCTGAATAGTGGTGGCCCGTCAACCGCTATGCGACACCACATGCAATTCGTACTCATAACCAAAAATCTATCCCACGAAACAACACGTTTTGGTTTGACATAAAAACACGGCATAATTAACCCTCTTCAAAACTAACACACACCTGTATAGTGGTGGCCCGTCCTCCGCTATGCGACACCTCCTCGTACAGTTCATACCACCGCTTGGCGACATCAAACAGGACATCCGGGTACACGCCGCCACCTTTTGCCGCGCTTTCCACGGCGAGACAGGCGCGCTCCAATTTGTCGCGAGTCTGCTCTTTGCATTGGATCAGGGCGCGCTGGATCTCGTTCGGGTTGAGCGCCTGTTAGGTTAAAATACAACATACTGTTCGGTCAAAATATTTCATAAAAGTTTAAAAGGGATCAGTGAAAAAATTGTAAGAGTTTAATCTCGCATACTTTCGCTTATTGTCGACTTTCGAGTCGAAATTACATTTGCCAGGTGCATATTAGAGTGACTTCATTATGTCTACGTTTTAAGTTACGACAATAATTGGCTAAGAATAGAGTTTTATGCTGTCAAGTGTTTACTAAAACTCATATTAACATGCACTTGCACCAGTATGGCTAAGCGATTAAAGCGTAAAATATCAAGTGACCTTGTCCTATTTATCAAGGTACATACCTGCGCGTGTGGCAAGCAGCTCAGCGCCAGGTCAGCCGAGGCGCGCACCATGTTCTCCTCGCGACACCGTGACGCGCGGTCGGCCAACGACGCGACCTCTTGTGGCGTCAGGTGACCCTCCCACGTGTCTATGAGGATGTTGATGGCCGCGCTGCCGATCTCCATCGCTTGACCTATGGGAGAGGGGAATTAAAAGGAAAATGAAATGAAAATCTCATGATATACGTAAGCGTAACCACAATTATGATGTGGTTTAATTTGCGAGACGTTTAATCGTTTATTGCAGAGCCAAATTATATCATGTGTCATTATCGATACGTTGATAATCTAGGTTTGTAAATATGTAAACAATAAAATATCGTTCACTAGAACTTAAATCCCAAACATTTGAAACCGACGCCACTTACACATGTATTTACCGGTACACATCAATATCGACGATGAAGCCAAATGCTCGTAATTCATTTTAAAACTACATTGCATCATTACAATCTTATCACGGTAAAACAACTCTTATCCTATCTATAACAGTTTCTGCATTTCTTCTCGATTCACCCACGTCTACTCACCGGTTATCCACGACACATGCGACGAATATGTCCTACTCAGCCAATTAGGCGACACACAATTATGCAATCCCAGCGCATACAGCCCAATCTGGAACGCGCACAGATGCAGATTCCTATGCGGACCCGTTAAATTGTTGTTCTGTGCCGGCTGAGTGAATAGCGAGGTTGAACTGGAACCGCCGGCCTTTGTGAGAACGGTTTTTGCGAGTTCGAACATAAAGTGAGCGGACGCTTCGCTGGGTTGGTTGGGAACGGTGGGCATGATACCGCTCTTCTTGCCTTTGTATCTGTAGTGAAAGAATTGAAAGGGGATTAAGGAACCAGTTATTTTATGTTGAATGCATTGAGATAATGGTGACAGAATCAAAAGGAGTCAAGCATGAGGTTATTTCATTTTGAAAATAGTTCGTTTTGTGTCTGACACACTATTACGCTAAGGAGAGTAGGCCTAACTGGCTTAAGTTCAGTAGTCTATCTTATTAGTAAGTACTATATAAATGTTTTTGAGATTGTTTTTCGCGATTCATCCAAAACAAGCGTAGGCATTTTGTAATTTGATATATGTTTAAGATCCCGTGTCAAAATATTAGGTAACTTTTGATAACTACCTTGCAACCTTCATGCTGGGTGTGGAGCTTCTTGAATAACCCATCAGGAGTGGCCTTTGGAGAGTTTCAAACAAAGCAGGACTGAAATACAAGCAATAAATTATCACATAAATGGTTAAGTTTTGATTTTATATTTGTAACTTTATTCCGATCAATTCTTTTTTATTTCTTATCTTAATTTGGCGAATTAGGTATGCGAATAATGCCTATCAAGTTGACGGCTAAAATCATTATACCTATCGTTACCTATCGCTTACTGAAAAAGTGCGCAAACCATAAGATAAATTCATAAATCAAGCAAACTGAGTTTTTGATTGAGAAAATAAATTCCCCATCATCGCTTAACACCATACAGTAATATCATACCCATGTCTAACTAATTTTTAATTGAGACTTAAATTCCTCATACCTGTCATCGTCTCTCAGTTTCACCGACAGGTTTATAGCCGAACAAAAACTCCTAACATATAACCATATTGTCTAAATATTTTTTTTTCGATGAGCAAAATCAGTTTTCCAATTTCCCCATACCTGTCATCGTCCCTCAGTTTGGCCGCCAGTTTATCGGCCGACAGACTCGACCCCAGTGAATCGCTGCTCTTACCACTCGACCCACTATCGCTTCCGGGTCCGTGCCGATGACCCCACTTACGCCGCTCGAGGGTGGGCGAGTTGTCGCTCGAGGTCGTTTCCGGCGCGCTGCTGTCGATGCTCGCCATACCTGTAAATAATATGTGTCATGTTTCTGAATATGTTATAGATCTATTACATTTGATAATGGAGATGAGTTGTGGAAAAAGATCAATGTCATTTCAGGCACGTTGCTTTCGATGTTTGCCATGCCTAAGGATGACATACGTTGTATGTGAAAACGCATTTTATTCATTAGATTGATGTCGACCGTTTCAAGCAGGTAAGGCAGACAGAGCATGTTTTAAATATTTTTCATTTGATTATTATGTTATCAGACATTTGAAATATACAAGGCTGTAATATGTGAATTAAGGGCAATCCATGAAAATGTTAGTCTTTTTGAATGGATACATGTCGTATATTTGCAATGTAAGCATATATTGGACTCCTAATTGAAATTGTAAAATCACTTTGACTTACCAACTGAGGGCTTTTTGGCCGTCTTGAGATTGGTGCAACGGAACTTGGCTTCCCACGCCTTGTAGTCGGCTGAGTTGCCCTCGTCCTCCACCGCTGAGCTGTCCGTGTCTTTACTGCTACACCTGGAGCAAAAATTTAAAACGTTTTTTATTAAATTAAAGAATCGAACTTTATTGCCGCAAAACATTTTTTCCAGAAGAACGATTAATACGGTGTCCAACAGTGAAAGAAACCAGTCTACTAAATTAGCATAAATTACCTAATGCCCTATTTCAAACAAAAGATAAAGCAGAAAAATTTCACCCCATGTACTTTCATAATATTATGGTGAAAACGTTTTTAAATGTTTAACCCTCAATGACAACCTGAAATATATCAAAATCAACAAAATCTTACCTATTGAGCAGTCCGACACCGGGTCTTCCCGACGCTCCATCTAGGTGCAAATGAGAAAACTTGCCCTCCAGATTGAGATAGGCCAAACTAGTTTCAGCGCGGTGTTCACTGGCGTGCGAATTATCCCACATGCCCATGTCGGTGTCCATTTCCGATCCGCCGCCAGCGACGAATGGCTGCAGTTCGCCTGTAAATAGAAATTTATCAGTAAATAAGAGTGAATATATGTGTTAGAGGAGGGAAACCTAAGAGTGACTGGTGTATCGCATATAAAGTATCTTTATGTGACTAAATCGTTATGTTCCTGAATTCGTTTTTTTCTGAACTCTATATTCAAACGCATATTTTTTTGAATATCCATTAGTAACATATAGATATGTGACTCATTCGGATAAAGCAAGGATTTTATACATGCATTTGTATTTGAGAACCATGTATAAGCCATTTTATGATTTGACAAAAGCATCAGTCAAAAGCACCCAAAGAATGCTATAAGCTCATTCATTAAAGCATTATCAAAATCAGTTTATTTTATCGATCGTCTGACAAACGCACCTGTGACAAGCGCCGCTGCCCCATGCATTGCCCCAGCACCAGCACCTCCGCGCAAACTCAGATTATCATCGCTCTCACATCCGCTACTCGGTGACTTCCGGTGATGGTGATCCGCTCTAAACTGTTGCATGGCACCACTCCTTGCAACGGCCGAAGGCGGCTGCGGTGGCGCCCCCATTCCGCCGCCGACGGCGCCCGCTACCGTTGCGCCACCATGCGGAGCCGGTTGTAGATTGGCTGAGGCTAAAGAGGAAGAGGCTGCTTGTTTTTCTGCGGCACTGGCTTGCTGTTTGGAGCTGTGGAGATACGTGGAGAGGGAAGGCGCCTTGTAGAGTTGGTGCATTTCTTTGTCAAGGAGTTTGTCCATGATCTGTATTGGTGCAAAAAAAGTAAGCATTGGTTTATGAGATGTAGATGCAGTAGGAGGATGGGTTGGTAACATTTAACATGAAGAAGTCCAAGTACACGAATGATAAGGATAACATGGTCAGGTATAGTATAAGAATTACATTTAGACAAAGCCGATGTAAAATTTATGTATAAAAGGCGAGCTATCTATAGTCGAGATCAGTAAAGGTGACTATATTTATAAACATTATCAACATTTTAAGCAAACTGAATAGGCCTAAATATACAATGTATACAAACAAAGAAAGTGATAATGATAGGCTACCCCAAGAGAAAAGGTACAATCTTATATTACCTTGCTGAGTTTCACTTGATCATCCTTGTACTGCACAATCATGGCCACGCCCAATTCGCCGCGTTGTCGCCTCGTGCCCTCGCATAACAACGGATGTTCCGCTTCGCTGACGTTGGCCTTTAAGCCTATTTGAAATTTATAAACATAATTTTTAAACATGATATAGTCACATGATTTCAAACGGCGTGAAAATGTGTTTGCCGACTATGTATTTTTTTAATACAGGTAATTTCAATATAAAGGTGACATCAAATACTTGGATTACTGACGTGATCTTAGTATGGGTCATCGAGTACAAGACATTTTAGATAAGAACCGATAAGTTATCTTTAAATGGTTCATTAAAGAGAAGATCTTTAGAAAAGTTCCAATTGACCTCAGTATATTATGTACCCGGGTACCTAAAAGTGTTATACCTATAGCGATGATACAACCGTCGAAACCTACTTAATCATTTTTTTTTACTTGGATTCGGTGTAGGGCCTTCATTTTATTATTAATTTTAAAAGAAAATGTGTATTTACCTATAGCGGCGACACAGGCGTCGAAGCCGAGTTTTTCGTCGGTGTTGAGTCGCACTCCGACCGACGACTGCTTCATGCCTGAGCGACACACTGGCTGGTAGTTGAACGCTGGAAGGGGAGGAATAAAATAAATAAAGTGGTTTTCAATATGAACGACTAGAATAGTAGTAGAACGCTGTGAACAGGAAAAAAGAAATTTAACAACATTATTTTGTATGACGAGGAACCTACAGGGGGGTATGGCTCGTTTATCGTGTTACGCGGGTCGTGTTTTTTAGTTGGACTTTCTAAACATTTAAAAATATGTTGTTTATGGGATACAGTTACTAACATTTCATTTTATCAAGATACCTATAAATATTTACTTAATATTTCGCAACAAAGTACTTTTACGAAAGTTTGAAAGACAGGGAATTCGGGGTAAAATGCTTACTTTCAAATGACATTGTTTTTGGATAATTAATTACCAAAAGGCGCAAAATTATATTGTTTTTCATTTATATTGTTTATTGATACTTGAACAAATATCAAAGCAATTGGACAGTTTTATCCCTGAACAGTCTTATCTTAGTCTTAAGGAAACTTACACGGCAGACAAAGCGAGTCGAATATGAAACTGGCCAGCATTAATGGCAGCAACGCCTCGCCCCTCGATTTGAGTTTGCCGTCGCGCAGTTTCTCGGCGCGCTCGCGAATCACGCCCATTTCCTGTGCGCCCAGCGGGATGCGCTTGAGGAGGGTGACGAGTTCGGATTCTTGATACGCGAGTTTTACCTGTCAAGCAAAAAAGACAATTGATCATTACATTATGTTATTGTTATATATTTTTCAAATAGCTATACATTCAGAAAACGGTGCCAGAGAACGAGTAGAAATGTTTGGCCAAATTGTTTTTGTTTATTATTATTTTTTTTCACAAAATTCAACAAAAACCCAGCCGGTAACTGGGCATCATTCATGTGTATCCTTCACCAATATAGGCCCCCCTTTTTGCGAGCAAGATGATTTACTTTTTCTTCCGTGTTTTCTCTTTCATCTTTTTCTCTTTCATCTTTTATTTTTACCTCCAACGCCTTGCTGGACGCGGGTGGCCGCGGCATTTCGAGTCCAAACAACCCAACACGGAAGGCCAAGTGATGACAATCTGGCTCCTCGAGCAGTACAGTGCACAGGAACGCTGCTTTGGCGAGGGTGCTCGAGGCGAACGATGAGATGTTGTTGGCGTTCTTCTTGCTCTTCTTGCCTAATGGAAATAATGGATAATCGTGCTTGTTATTATGCTTTATATTCGCCATTAATGGCAATGATGGTGATATTCTATTTCTCATTGAATTTATTATGTGTATAATAAACTCGGCAAAGGACAAACAGGACATACAATTTTCTTTGTAATATGAGTCTGGTTGAGTTCAAGCTTTTCCAGCGTTTCCTCTTTTTGTGTTGAGGGGTGAGGGTCGGGTACAATTTTTTTTTCATAAACATTTTGCAAAAACAAATCTAATACCATATTCGATATCATGTACACATATCTCCAATATATCCTTTCAAGATTCACTTTTGAACAAACATGCCTAAGCCTTCTTTTCTGCCATCTTACCTTTAGTAGTTGCGGGCTGCGGTGCGTCTGAAGTGAGATCGGGTGGGTTGGAGAGCATTTCTTCGGCCAGCTTCCTTGTGAGTTTGCACGCCTCTTTCGTGTGACCGTGCGCGTGCAACGCTTCCGCGCGGGCGAACAAGATCTGTACAACAGAGATAGTAATATGAACTTATGGTATTTGTCAAGCGGAATTGCGAACTTTTATCATGGGGATTGGGGCTGATGGGATAAGTGCCGATAAAGGTTGGACTTCGGCAAACAGTATCTAAACAACCAAAAGAGATGATCCAATAAGGGACAAGTCGTAGCTTAGTGGTAGAGCGCTTGCCTCGTTATCTCAAGGTTCCGGGTTCGTATCTGACCCGGGGTGGTTGCTGGAAATTCGACTGATTTACCGATACATTATTGGGGCTTATGAATGTGTAATACCATAGTTAAAACTTAAATGCTTGTTTTAAAACGCATGTATTAACGACTGATTGAATGTTTATAATGTAACAGGCGAAAAATATCGGTAATTATAAATTTGAAAATCGATATTTGGACATAAAAATTATAATTTTAAATTTTACTATATAGCCTATTTATTTATTTTATTTTCATAGCCCCAAAAGTAGACGTATCTACTGCATTTGCTATTTAATCTGCAATGGCAACCTAACATATTGATTCTACATTCAACTGTTGGGGTCACAATACGAGTGATGTCAAGTACAAATGAAGTGTGCGTATGATTACATGTCGTCGTGTTTAGATCAGTAGTCCACACCATCTTGTTTTATTTTTTTTTTTTGCTCCTCATTGGTTTTTGGTCCAGGGGCGCAAATGCGTCTTCGTAAAAAGCGTAACTTGCATTTTGGATTGACATAAACATGACTGTTGAGTCGAGTGACAAGTGAAACAGACGGTTCATTTGTCAGATTCGGGTAAAAAGCGATAAACCGGTGTTACCCTTATGTTTTGCAACCGTTGGTGGGGTAGGCAAAAGAAGATTATGATCAATTTGAGGTGGAATTCGTTATGGGATGGGGTTGTTAGGAAGTAGGCTCGATTTTTATTTAACAGCAAACGTTACACAGTAGCTGTAGAATATAAAAGAATAGAAGAGAATAAGATAGAATTTCTTAATCAATAAATGGCTAAATTCGGTAACATTAATGCAAACCTATAAATTTCAATGACAAAGTTAAGATTCCTTAAAACACGGGTCTAAATAATTATTCTATACTTATTCTATACTTAATTTAAAGTTTCATGTAGTGTCAATATTTCATTTTCACAATAACCAATGAATTGCCTGCTGCGAGAGTTAGATCCCTTAGCTGACTAAGTCATACATACTCAGTGGTTTGTATTTACTACTTAATCCAATTCCCATTTGTTCAACTTGTTTTCTTCTATGCTTTCATGTTTTCTTGAAAGGGTTAACCGTGTTTTGTGACACAAAGGAATTATAGCAACAAAAACAATTTTGTGAAAAATAGATGGAGAATGACGCCAAGAAAAGGTTTTATGTTACTCCAATTTCCACACTTGATATCCATCATAAAACTCAGAGATCTTAGACAACGGATGCTTAATTTGAGTCACCGCTGTTTTTCACTTTGCTGTGACGCAACTTCACTACTTTATACCAATATCACCAGATTAACCTTCAACGCCACCAAAATGCATCAAATTTAAATCCTATCCATACAGAACATAATATTTGCTTTGACGCCATAAATTCAACTTAAGATCTAAATGAATATTCATTCTCTTACATCTTGCGAGTTGTCAATCTTTTTAATGCCTGCAAAGTAGTTGGGCTCTTCTTTCTTCTTTTTGTCGGTTTTATCCTTGTTGGCGTCTGACGCTTTATTGCCTCGAGTATCGTAATAGTACATCTGGAAAGAAATAAGCACATTGTTATTCATTATTTTGTTTCCAAGAATATATTTTACAAAACTATTCCTCTCGAACTTTAAACAATAACTTTGGATATGAGAAGAGGATAAACAATAGCCTATATATACAACTTTTTAAAAAAATGAATGCATCTATTCTAAAATGTCGCCTTTTCTTGTCTCTTAACTTTTTTCAATTATTTCAAATTCCTTTATCACAACATTGCCTTTCTTTTTCAATTGGATCAATCCTTGAAATTCTTAAAATCAATACATAAATTCAATCCTTAAAATCAATAAATAAAATCGAATCCTTAAATCTTTAAAATCAATACATAAATTCGAATCCTTAAATCCTTAAAATCAATACATAAATTCGAATCCTTAAATCCTTAAAATCAATACATAACTTCGAACCCATAAATCCTTAAAATCAATACATCACTTCGAACCAATTATACCTGATATTCATCGGCGCTCGACTGCATCGAATCCGCCGCTAACTCAGCAACCCTTGCCGCCGCCGCCTCAACAGCTGGGACAGCTGGACCAGCCACTGCCCCTTCACCAGCTGCACCTTCAACTGCATCCATGGCGCCATCACGCCTAGTGGCATTATCCGAGGAGGATGCCATAGCGCCCCCGACACCGGCTGATGAAAGGGAATCATCCATGTCATCAGATTTCATGACTTGCACATGCGCAGGGATGTTTAATCCAGGTGCGGCGGCATTGGTTGTCATTTTTACTCCGCCGGAGTTGTGGCTATTTGAAGATGAAGGCTCGTTGCTAGCAGCGGTGCTGCTGTTAGTTTTAGGGACGGCGCCCTGATTGTTTTTAGAACTTGATTTCCTAGTTGAATTTGAACTACGACTACCTACACTAAGTTGATTACTAGTCCGAAGCTGCGATTGCGACGAATTCGCTGACGCAGACGCTGACGCGGCAGCAGCGGCGGAATCGCCGATATCGGCTCCTAAATCGGAGTCGGAATCATGATGCAGCCGGTCTTTCGAACCGCGGCGATCGGCGTCGCAAAAGCCCTCCGAGCTCGAGCCGTCCGTATGCAGCGCCGCGTCGCCACTTCCGCCGCCCATCGCATTACTTCCGGTCGCGTTATTCGAGCCAGCGCCACCACCGCCGCGCTGAAATTCCTGAGATTTAAAGTGAAACAAGTGTCCGAGCGGCCCGTCGCTGCTCTTCATACCACAGCCGCTCACTTGCGACGTGCGCGGTTTCGTGGCTTTGCGCGCATCAACTACACCGCTGCACTCCTGTGCTTTGCCGAATGAAAAGTGCCACTGAAGCGGATAGCGTTCGACGTATGTGATACCCGGTATCTCATAGTCACTCCAGTCCAACTGACACGCC
>LQRL01152438.1:13997-24759 GCA_001703475.1 Hydroides elegans
GGCATAAATCACAGTGTAAACAGTTACTGAGAGTAGGTACTGTTGGGTCGACGATGTGCCGGTTGCTGCCATCCAAACATGGGTAACGAAGAGGCCCTTATGTAAACGAGTTTATTCGGAGAATTTACTTTTATGTATGATGGTCCCCTTGTCCGATCACCTCCAGTCCATGTCGTAAACAAACGCGATACCCCCTTGAATTTGATCATTAACAAATGGATCATCATTATGTAGACCAAATCATATAATCTCAAATGGTCTTCCAAATTAGGATTTGGCTGTAACAGTGCACATTAAGTTAACACCTTTATGCATGGAAGCCCCTCCAAATTGCTCGCCTAGACTACTCTTTGTAACACTCACAACGCAGCGATCGGTTAGCGCTGACCTCAAAGGAGCGAGCCAGTGAGGAGAGCAAAGGAAAACAATTTCTAGGTGCCATAACTCGATGAAGTGACTTTGATTAGCATGGGGCGCCTTCTGTAATAAATCTGCGGAGCAAGACTCTTAGACTGGTGTCAAGACAGAATGGGGAAACTATACTAAAACTGAGTAGGGCTGCAAGACTACGGTAAGGTCAAGCTAAATATGGGAATGATGGCAAACGTCGATATTTGATATCCTGTAGCGATTCTTTCTTTGCATTGACTACCGCAGATGACTTAGCAAATTTTATACACTGGCTATTGATATCAGCCCTTGAAAGTTTAATCTGCAAAGTCACTGTCAACCGTCCCGCCGTAAAATTCAAAACGTTTTTTTTTTTTCACAGGAACCCTGCAAAAAGCCTTCCAAGCAAACAGGGATCTTCTCCGCATGGCATGACCACGACTTCAGCTTAGTCTATTTCAGAAGGATACATCACCACGGCATGAGGACTGACCGGTCATTAGCTTGTGGGCACAGCAAGGGCAATGACCCCAAGGTACTAGGGACACTGAGTCTTTGAAAACTTAGAAGACCCTAAGCAGGGCTGCAGAAGTGTAGATTCTAGGAGTAAAGAGTCGCCTTGGTGGGAGGGAATAAGGTTTTTCAGAAGAAAGTGTATGTTGCTTTATTTAGAATGGGAACCAACGTCATGTTGATATGAGGGAAGAGTCGTTTTACATAGGCGTGACGTCACAGTGTATGTTGCTTTATTTGAGAAGTTGTGACTCGCCTTAAAAATTTAAACAATGATAATATTCGATTGCAATCAATGGTGATTAATTTATACTTCTAAACATCTCGATCTAATTGATATATCTAACGGCTCAGGATCTGAATCAAAACCCCTTTTTCATATAGCATTCTAATGACCGTCATCATGCTATACACGTATGACCAAAGAAGACCCCAAACATATGGTTGGAGGATGGTGGTTTCCAATTTGTGTGTATGATTGTTTCATCATCCATTGTGAGCAAGCAATCAGAGCGATCTTGGATTTCCAATGCAAAAAGTTGCTTCACGTTCGAACCATTTACCAGCTCACGTAGAGTGTGTTGAGGGATAACTGTAGATCGATACAAGAAAGTTACATGTTCGTCAATAGCCGGTCATAAAGACTTTGCTAATCCTTGCTCAAGTGATTAAAAAAATATATTTATTTATAATTCGTGATTTTGTTAAAATAATAGCTCACAAAAATCAGACATTAAACACAGACAGTGCCTGATTTATATGAAAATCGAGGTGCCAAAACTGACAAATGTATTTAAAGAACACGATCGTCTCATATCACCCGGGATTATGCAAATAAAACATTAAACCCTACTATTTTACAAAACTTATGCAAAGCAGTTCCTCACCTGAGCTATAATTTGAGAAAGGCGAGAGCCTTTGTTTAGTTTTTCTATCAATCTTTTAACGGTATATTTAGACAGGATAAAAACGTTGGTCTACTTTTTTGTTGTGTATGCTTGACAAAAATGGAGTGACTTCATTTTAAGACGCGAATTTGTTATGACAGTTAAAAGACATCTACACAAGAATGCTTTTATCAAATAAACCTTTGTTTTGAAAGATCACATATTAAATGATATATAGTTTGCAAACGATGAACCATTAGATGATCAGATATAACACTTCCATCGTCGAAAATAGCAACTTCCGGTTAAACTCTACCGGAAACAGCGGAAAAGACTTTTTAAAAGTATAAAAAGAAAAAATGATATTCATAGCACCTTGCACGTATTCCTTTAACAGTACTTAAAGAAATCAATCACCAGGAGTTGCCCCGAAGACAGACAGGCAAAAATACACCGTTTTGTAATAAGTAGTGGCGCAATCGCAGCTCAACACATTATCAACACAGCGGCTGACAGCTGACACACTAACCTACATGAACAGGGGTTCACATATACGGCCGCAGCTTCCAACAGCTTTGGGTTTTAGGTTGGCGCAGCCGTAGAAAACCGGCGGTTTACAACAATTGATAGGCCTTTCTTGAACTCCCAAAGATGAGAAATGAAAATCCCAGCCCATTTGCCCCAATGTTAAACCACATGATGATGAAACGGAACCGATGACACTCTTGGTAAGTTTGGCCTCGATTTCTGCTATATAGATGCATGGATTTCGTTCGCAAAAGCCGCCATTAAAAGAGTAAGAGCGGCTATTTAGAGATCTCAAGAGCCTAAGTTTGAACAGGCCTTCTTTGTTAAGAGCGCATTCATAAGATTCATGTCTCTACTTTTCTTAAATATCTCAAAACCGACGGGGACCCTACACTGTTCAACCGACATTTTAACCCTTCAAATAAATATGCAGACAGGAAACCAGACTGTCAACCGATAAGATATGAAAATGAATTTGCTTAATCAATGTAAAGCAAAATGAATAACAAACCCTTTTAGATGCAGAGACGCCGATCGAATGACGAGACGGTGCAACCTTTAAGGACTAGATGTTTTGATTCAGATGACCTTGACACTTTTGTAAACAAACCTACAACGGCCATCTTGTTGAGATCCTATAAGCTGTGTTCACGCAAAATAAAAGCCCGAAAATAATGCCAAAAAAGCCCGATTTAACCGCGAACAGAGGGATGAATTGCTTTATTTTTATACAAAAATGGCTTTCGAGCTTTTTTTGTTTGCGTGAACGCGGCCATGGATGATACGACACCGAAGATCTCCCGCCAACAGTGTTGCTTGAAACAAGCGAAAAGTCGCTTGTTTTCAACCTCTTTCGCTTTGTTTTTTTTTGCTCTCGCGGGCTGCTTGTTTTTTGCTTGTTATCGAAATTTTATTTTTTCCCTACATTTTTCTTTATAAATTTTGCGCTTAATTGTGGTTTTTACCATGAAAAAGTGATATTTTTTTAAGTTTAATTTTTTTTCGCTTGTTTTTCGCTTGTTTTCAGCGAATTGTTCGCGTCTTTTCATCGCGAGAGTTGGCAGCACTGCCCGCCAAAGCACAAAACTTAGGGCGACTGGTATAATGGCAGAATATATAGGAGAGACCATCCGATTAGGTTTCAAACCATTATTGTTTTTTTTTTCGGTTGAAATGCGTTCAGTTTAGCGGAAGGCCACTGCATGAGTTTTTTTCAGGCATGATTTGTCTAACATGGTGTCGGTATGATATCGATGCGCGTATTGAATGTTAAGTAGAGTATTGACTGTGTATTGGATCGCCTTGATTGCTTCTACGGTTGGTGTTACATATGTACCATATACACGAGAAATCAATCATCATAAACACTGTAGTTCACTTAACGCGCAACAAACAGAGTGGTGAAGGCACTTTTTCATTGCATGTAATGTCTACATGCGTTTATGTATAACGTTATATCTGAACCACAGCTCCAAGTTGCGATGATAAATCGAAGTAAGGCACAGAGTCCAAGGTATTGATTCGAACGCAAGACCTTCGTGCAAAAAGTCAATTTCAATATAACGTCTTCAATTCACTTTAGTGCTAAACTTAATTCATTCTCAGGTGTGAAAGTAGATTTCGTTTATTTTATCAACACATTTTTGCCAAAGGATCCCGTTTCAGCCTTCATGGTAATAGACCGACTGAATCACAGGAAAATCACTACACACAGAAAAATATATTTTCTTATTTCCCGTAATCACTTATTTTGTTTTCATTAAAGCTTCAGCGTTATGTGCTGAAACGATAAAAAATCGAAACGCGTTTGTACAAAAACAACATCTAAAGCGCGGGCCGCGACTGGCGACCAGGTTATACCCTTATTATGGCTTCCCTGGCTTCCTTTTGAGTCTTTGTAGTTTTATTTTTATTTTCTTCTTTATCTCATTCTTTTTGGGCCAGGGCGGCAGGAACAATGCATCAATATCTGCATGCAAGCCTTTAACGAGGTTACTCACTGACGCAAACTGCGACCAAAGAAACACGTCGTCGTTAGGCAGGTTTGCTCACAAAACATGCTGCCCATTTTGTAATGATTTGTCTCGGAACCAAAAGAAGTCCAGAGACAATAATGATGCTCATCGGACTGAAGCAACGGGGTGATTTTGACAATTTTGAGAGAAATAACGCCTTTATAAACTCTGATTTATGCGTATTTTGTTTTTATATTTTTGGATAATAACTGCCCTTTTTTTTCGTTTTTTTCGTCTTTCTGTCAGCCTCATAACTCGATTTTGCAGCACCATGTGTCAGGGACTCCCTCTGTCAAGTTATTGTTTATTATGACGACATGTCTGGCCCAAATAAATTTCCTCTGACGAATCTCTTTTATGCTCTAAACAGCTGACAATAATTGGAAATACGGCCGGTCCCTTCGGGGCAACATAAAACTACGCCATTTTTGGCTGACCTGAAACGATATTTTCGACTTAATGTCCGTCTATATGGGTAGGCAAACGTTACACAATTGCTGTGCGAATGTGTCGTCTATATGCAATTGAAACTTGTCAAGGTTAATACCCTTTTTATATATCCATTCTCTTCTCTTAAGCTTATAATACACAATGTTGCAAAGATAGAAACTCTACAGGGTCACTAAGAACATTCAGGTATTTTTTTTTAACGTGATGATGTACTGAAGCTTGTTGCATGTAACCCTGCCATTAGTTGTATATGAACACAATGACAGCACAGCTCTTTAATATCTTCAAACGGCAATCATTATAAAGCAAGAGTCGCAATGACTTTTGTATCACTTGAAAAGAAGAAACTGTAGACATTGGAGTAGAACGTATTAACGATGCAAGTCGTAACATGTATTTCGTTACCAAGTACATACACTGATGAAAGGTTGTTCATAGAACTAGCCTTTTTCATCATTTTTCGGGAATCTTTTGGACCCAATTTACAGAGACGCACGGTAATAAGCCTTCGCAAGTTCAGTTTTTTTTTCACACAACAAAGACACAAGGACAACAAAGGCCGAAACCCAATCTGTTGCATAAGTTATAATGACTATCAACGGTAACAGATATATAACAATGTTATGAGACCCATAACCTCGGTAGAAGTGTTACAAATTACCCCCAATTTTTAATTAGACGGCAACAAACTATTTTAACTTAATTAGGTAAAATTTAAGTTTGGCTATATAGAAGTCATTCATTGCTTCAAATTGTTCTTGCATACAGCAGCTGTCGGGGGGCAACGACTTCGGAAAAGTTGGTCTTTTTTTAAAGAAAGCTTTTGACGAGTTATAGGCTATAAGAGTACGTCAAATAGACCCTAATGGCTAAAATACTATCGTGGAAGAATGTCAATTATGTATTCCACGCTGTGATTCGCAACGTTAAATTATATGTCGGAGTGGCACAAGATTTTTTCGGCGTTAGTAGATAGGTTTCCGTTTTAGAATATGTAACTTGTTACAGGCCTTAGTTAGTACCCGAAAGCGTATAAATCGTGTAACGTTAATCCGTTATCGATAATCAATGCACTTTTACAAACTGTGAATTATTTTATATGAGCATTATATGAAATCAGATCCATTGAAAGAAATTGCCACATACCCCCGTTTTCTCTGCCGCTTAATCAACGATGCTTAACCATCCCTGCTCGCAAACATCACAAAAGACATTATCAAAGACCACCTTGTACCTGAAAACGATGGGCGAGGGATACATTGACAGACTTTTTTTCCTGAAAACCCTGCAAAACATTTCGTACCTGAAAACGGTGGGTGAGGGTACGCAGAATTTAATGAGCGTCTTCTTGATGTTGTCATGAAGCGTGGATTCGTCAAGGTTCCATCGCGTCACCTCGTTTGCCGACGGACCCGCGGTAGGATCTGCAAAAAATCACAAAACATTAAGAGAGTGGTAAGATGATAGGTTCTAGTTGATTATTTAGCTTTTTAAGATTCACTATTCTTTATGGTTTATGGTGATATTGGAGATATCATTAATTTTATTTAAATGATATTGAGTCTTTATGTACACATTTTTCTACCCAATACATTTAAGTTCGAATAGGCCAGCGGCTTAAATTACTGATAGTCCATTCTACAAAGCAACGACAGACTATTGGACGGGCAGATTAACGTACCGTAAAATCTTAATACCTATGTCAGTTTATTCCATATGCATTTTTAAGGAATGCACTTTTTTTTTTGAAAATATAACAAGTTTGGACATACCAGGAGCGCCACAAACTGTGTTGATGGCCGTCTGTTGTGAGAAGAGCAGTTCGTCCAGCAGTCGTTGAGCTGTCGGTAAAATCTGCAAATACATAAACAAAAAAATCGATTTGAAACATGACAAAGCATGATCATATTCCAAAACATGTCAATAACCAAAAGGGATTCTCAAATGACGAGATAAATCATCAAATCTAGGCTTAATCTAGTTGCAAATAGGTGATTTTTTTTGGCCCTCTACCACTAAGATGATACCCGGGGACTTTAAGGTCACATGTTGTTCAAATAGATGAGATTTTATCCGGGGACTTTTTGAACGGGAATCAATTGACACTTCATTCCTATAAAAAGATAAATTGCAAGGAGGGTTCACTGACCTGTTGTGGTAGTTCACTTATGAGGTACTGAGCAAATTTCTGGAGCTGGTCGCGCTGCAGTCTGGAGAGTGACTCGGAGACGGGTGCGCGTAGTGTCACTTGTGGATGCTGAGAAAGAAAATAGTTCCTATTAGTTTTGTTTATTTCTTTAAGCGAATGATCATTTGTACATGCTAATTTTCATATGAAAACACGTAATTTATGTCATTTTCTTCTTTAAAAGTCCATTTCGACGACAGATACTCAAATATGTTTAAGTTATACAAGACTCTATAGCCATTATAATTGAGTCAGACATGACGTTGGACCAGCTTTTCCACAAGGTCAAAGGTCTAATAACTATCAATGACATTCACATTGCAATCCGATTAAAAGTTGTTCATCGGTAAAAAAAATGCAAAGAAAGTCACAAATTCGCCACACAAAAAAGTGAAAAGATGGTAGGGTCGTTTAACAGTGCAAAACAGGATCTTGTAACAGTGCCCATAATATCAGTGCTTTAGCTTATAATCGCTCAATTTTAATGCTTGGCCCTTGATCCAAATCAAAGCACTTTTGGGTGCCAAAGGTCCTTCGATTCACGTAACTATTACACGATAATAGGCATATCGAACAAAGACAACGATTTTCATGTTTGGAAAGGCTCCAAAGAGAGTGCAAAACTACTCGGCTGAGCCACAAGAAAAAGAAAGGCTGAATAAAACACAAATTATGCCATGGTGTTTGCATGTGTTCATGTCTAATACTTCAAGTATTCTGCATGATATTACTGGTAAAATGATAAATCAACTGTGTTGAACATCTCATAAAATATACATGTATAGACAGTGAGGTATTACTGGTCATGAATTCGGTTAATAAAATGGACAGCTACCATAAGATGGTCGATTCATTTAAAAATAAACGTTTGAAAATCAAATGAGACTTTTCTGTATTACTGTTCCGTATCAGTAGCGAAAAGACAGCAAATTCTAGGAACTCCCAGCACTTCATTAAATTATCTGAGGTAGACTATATCAAAATACTATCAATTTTGTCACCTTTTGAATATCTCCATATATTTTTTAAGCTCTAAAATTCTAGGAATCACCCTCATATCGGATCCGCAACAACTGTCACCTGGTTCAGTCTATTAAACGGATGAATAGGCCCTTTGCTATAGTATAGGGTCTGAGAGGCGCACAGAGCATTCATGCAGCCTAATGATTTGCAAAGCCCAGGCTGCAGACATTGGCGGGTGCCTCGATTTAGCTGCACTTTGATAATAATTGGTTATGTCTATTTACAGAGTCTCTCAGCGCATTTACATCTGCACGCAGAGCTACTGTTATACCTGCTTCCTGTTTCAGGTTGTTGGGGGCAAAGATTTTAAAGTATATCTATGTTGGGGTTCAAGACAATTTGAATGTCTGTTGATTTAAGATAGCTGCTTTAACAGGTCTTATTAGCCAACATATTAACGGGAAATGTACGGGAATGGTTGGGAAAATAGTTCTAAAGTAGAATGCCCCCCATTTGGTATACTTTAAGGGCTTATATCTCAGCTCCTGGTTATGCAATCTTAATAATTTTTACTGTTGCAAATTTGTAAGGAAAAAGGCGGGCTTTTCCTTAAATGTAAATATTTTTGGAATAAAGATAACAAGATTGTCAAGGACAATGACCCAGCTTTAGTTTATAGATATGACGAAACCTATTGTAAGTGCTAGCAAGAGCATTTTATTAATTGTTTAATGAAAAATGACAGGTACGTGTAAATGTATACGCCGGTAAAAAAAGTCATGGTATCCATTTGTTTTTATTTATCTGCATATTAACGACAATTGTTAGAATTTTTCTCATAATTTAAGAATCATTATAAGGAATACATGTAGGTTGTACATGCTGGGATTCGAACCTACAACCTTATGACCATAATAACTATGCTATATCCCTGAGCCACATGCCCATACGCGGTATGAATATAAAAATATAAACAATATGTATGTGTTCATTATGACCCGGCCATTATATCAAATCAAAGACTTTCAGATAAGATATGGTTATTACTTAAAGGCACCTTAATTGAGAATATCATTTCTGACATTTTCTGAGGGAAAAATATTTTTAGGTTGAATCAAGGATCGAACCCACGATCTTTGGATCATGAAGCCGATACACGACTAACTGAGCTAGTCGGCCTTGTGTGTAACAGCTGTGATCTAAACAGACAATAAAATCAACAGACATAAAAAATCAATAATTTGAAGGTAATCACCCAAGACACAAACCCCCGCATGACCAACCTTTTTTCTTACGGCAGGTTTGGTCGTGTATATAATACACGCCATAGGACCTGTCTTACATAGCAGTCGGTATATGATCATGCGGAATGGGCTAGTGGCTAGTTTTTTACTATATAGAATACATAATTGGGCGGCAATGGCGGAGTCCACCATGGCGAGCCAAGAGGGTCAATCGTCCTATAAAGCACAATCCGGTATCAGGGTACCATAAATGAGCTTGGATTAAAGTTTGAAAGCTCTACTGTCAAAACTGTGGGAGGAGATAGGTTACAGAGTAATCAGTTTTTCTCTATATAGAAGACCAAATTGGCGGTTTTTGCGAAGTCTACCATGGCGAGCCAAGAGGGTCAATCGGCCTATAACGCACAAGCCGGTATGAGGGTACCATATATGAGCTTGGATTAAAGTTTGAAAGCTCTACTGTGGGAAGAGATAGGTTAGAGAGAAATTAGTTTTTTCTCTATATAGAAGACCAAATTTGCGGAGTCCACCATGGCGAGCCAAGAAAGTCAATCGGCCTATAAAGCACAAGCCGGTATGAGTGTACCATAAACTAGCCTGGGGTAAAGTTTGAAAGCTCTACTATCAAAACTGTGGGAGGAGATAGGTTAGAGAGGAATTAGTTTTTCTCTATATAGAAGACCAAATTGGCGGTTTTTGCGAAGTCCACCATGGCGAGCCAAGAGGGTCAATCGTCCTATAAAGCACAAACCGGTATTAGGGTACCATAAAAGAGCTTGGGTTAAAGTTTGAAAGCTCTACTATCAATACTGTGGGAGGAGATAGGTCTAAGAACAAAGCGTTTTTCTCGATATAGAAGACCAAATTGGCGAAAATGGTGGAGTCCACCATGGCGAGCCAGGTGAATCAATCGGCCTATAAAGCACAAGCTGGTATGGGGATACCATGTAGAAGCGTGTGTTAAAGTTTCAAATCTCTACGACCAAACCTGTGGGAGGAGATAGGTTAGAGAGGAATTAGTTTTTCTCTATATAGAAGACCAAATTGGCGGTTTTTGCGAAGTCCACCATGGCGAGCCAAGAGAGTCAATCGTCCTATAAAGCACAAGCCGGTTTTAGGGTACCATAAAGGAGCTTGGGTTAAAGTCTAAAAGCTCTACTATCAAAACTGTGGGAGGAGATAGGTCTAAGAACAAAGCGTTTTTCTCTATAGAAGACCAAATAGGCGAAAATGGTGGAGTCCACCATGGCGACCCAGGTGTATCAATCGGCCTATAAAGCACAAGCTGGTATGGGGATACCATGTAGAAGCTTGTGTTAAAGTTTGAAATCTCTACGACCAAAACTGTGGGAGAAGATAGCTTTTTACTAAAAAGTTTACTATACAACTAACTAACTAACTAATTCACTAACTAACTAACTAACTAACGGCGGACGACACCGACCGATCTCACAAACCCAGTTTTCGTTTCACGAAAGCTGGGTTAAAAAAGTTATATTCAAAAAACGAGTTTTTCAAGGATTTCTAAGCTTTTTAGAAAAATATTACTGGGTCCCGCGCTGTGTTTAGTATATCGGTGGCCAA
>LQRL01152439.1:233-16266 GCA_001703475.1 Hydroides elegans
GCCACCCCGTGAAACAGCATCTTAAAACCCTGGTATGCTGCCTCCCCACTTGCCACCCGTACTTCCCCCGTCCCATACTTTCCCCCGATCCTTCCCCCCAACCCAAACGGAGTTTTAACCACCAGATCCATCCCGAATAAATTGGACAGTGGATCCGTATCACCCTGGAAATAGAATAATTTGTCTCCCCCCTTGCCTTTGTTCACCCCCGCATGTCCCCCATCGTTTTGTGTTCTCCATTGCCATTTTCACTTCCCTCTCTACCATCCGAATCCCCACTCTGCTGCCCTTTGATCTTATCCCCTTCGCCCCATTTCTCACCATCCACCCGAACCTCATCATCAACTTCCTGAGACACCTCCTCCCTTTTTTCCTGTTCCCTTGCTTTTGCTCCCCCTCCCTGTGATTCTATTACCTCCCCTTCCCCTTCCTCCACTTCCATCTCAAACTCCATCCCCATCTTCGCTGCCATTTTCTCCACTTTCCCCTCCATATCCCTCATTTTCTCTTCCATCCCCGACACGTCAAATATTAGATTCCTATTCACCTCCTCCAACTCCGTAATTCTACACTCAGTACATATGTACGCTGATTTCCTTAGCCTTGCTGCCTCATCGCTTTTAATATACTTTTGATCCCACCTCCCGCATTTTCCCCCGTTCTTCATCCCCCTACTTCATTCTACCCAGATCGTCTCCCACCCTTTTTTGCTCACTACCCCCTCCCCAGTCTTCTTCTGCGATTTACCCATCTTTTTTCCGATCCAAGCGCTTGGTTATGACCGAATAAACTGATAACTTTGACAGACTTTTCAATTCAGTGCAACCACAAAATGTGTTTACGACGAATGCACAGACGATTTCGCGCAGGATTTATTATCGCTCATAGATCTCTCACTTTTTTCCCCGTTACTCACTTAACTAACTTCCAACAATATCAACTTCGGTGTCAAAACGATCTTAAATATCTTATAAATCTTCCTGATCCACTCGTTTAATCTTAGCTAGCTGGTATCACGGCAAAATAATAAAAAGATTCAGAGGACAATTTTTTTGCGTGTGATTCGATGCTCTCATCCCGACTAAAGTTAATACAATGTTTTCTCAGTTAAAACATATTTTTTTCAGAGCGACTTGTTTCGGTTGAAACCGGATTACTCTAAATTTAAACCATGCGTTCATGTTAGATAAGATTACCACAGTTGTGTCTAAAAATAATACGGGGTTTGAAAATAAATAAAAATAATTCTCAAACGTGAATAGAGCGTGCTAAAAAAAGATTTATACAAACGTTTCATGTTATTCGCCAAAGATGTATGGATTTCGTTATAAACGCAATGCTGTTTACATCTCTGCCAGTTAGTTGAAGGTGTTGTAAACAGTATTCTAGTCATTCTAATTACTCTGCCCAAACTACTCTCGGGTGGAATTCAGACTTAGATTAAGACATAAGAGTTTATTTTTGTGCTATCATAATTTCAGCGAGTATTGATTATAGATGAATATAAAGACAAATAAAGTAATAATAAGGAATAGATTCCAAATATATAGATGCACTAGAAAGACACCATGCCGACAGCATAGAGCCAGGAATCAAAGCACACTATGAAAAAAAAATTACATGTGATTGCCATAAGGCCTTCATTCGAATGTAAGATATCGATTATGAAATGCACTACATGGATGCATTTATCGCCAAGTAATCGAAGCGTTCAATATGCAGCAGACACGTTCACAAGTTCAAAGTTGATGTTAAGGTGAATTAATCTTAGTGAAAAATGCTATTCATTGTTTAAATAAAACTTTTCTTTTGAAACGCAGACCGTTTAAGATTGATAACCCCTAGTTTCATACCAAAATATTTAAAAAAAAAATGATTTTTTTACATTAAAAAAATAATAATGGCAGAAAAAGATTGACACTTGATTTGTGTATAACGTTTATGCGAATACGCGAAATAGTGACGTCCTTACTCTTACCATCTTATTGTTTTACAAACCCGATGTTATAACGTTGTTATTGCATAACAAACACCAATTATGACTCTTGACGCATTGAACGTTTAGAAAGTTAGAAAGTAGAGAAGGTCCTTATATGTCAGATATTTTTTTCCGGTTTGAATATTAAAGAAAAGTATATTTATATCCGCTCCAAGTTTAATTCTCTTATTATATATTTATCTAAAAGAGTTTTTCCATAGCGCATGTAATAGCTATGCTGCTATACATACGATTACAAAAGAAGTTTATTTATAGCATTGATAAAAAAATAAGGGCTTAAGATTCCTTTGCATAAAGTTGTTGATATCACTGACTTAATATAATTGAGTATATTGTTCCAAAGTCTTTGGCGGCAAAACTGAAAGTTTGTTCCCAAAATAAAACTTTCATCGAGGAAAATGTAACTTATGATACGTATAAAATCGTAGGTTTTTATAGGGTTTATGATCAATCAAATGTTCTCGTAGGTATCCTGGAGCTAGTTTATTGAGCGCTTTTTAGTAGTCGATTTTACTTATAATCAACAAATGCTCATCGGCTTTACCTGCTTTGTCAGTGAAACAGTTGTGGATTCGTTTAATCCTGGTAACGTTATAGACCTTGATTTCATAACATATGATCAAGCATGGATCCAAAAAAACACCCTAATTTTTAGCTGTTTGTGATTCTTTTATTATATCTCCATTCGTATTTCAACTCAATTTCAATAAGCTAACACCAAACAATTAAAGAACTCTTATACTCCTTATTGTCTCTCTTATTATAGATGCAACCTTCAACGTTCCTCAAATAAATCGAAATATCTTTCTGGCCTGCTGATTGAATATACGTACATGAGTGTTTCCAGACTTTTATTTAAGGTGCCGACTCCCAATATATAACCACCAGCTACTTGTATTTTGTAGTTGCGGCCCAACAATTTTCAAACCATACCGGACTCGATAAAAAGAGTCTATAACCTTAAAAGATCGGGTGGAACTAATTTCTTTATAGAAAATATAAATTGCGAATTAAAAAAATCAAAGATGATTTTTACTAGTATTTATGAATATCATAACTCATGCGACTGCATCTTGACTGAGTATTTGTATAGGATTTCTTGAACAAGCAGCACGTCATGACGCGAAAACCTGTAATATGATAGGAGATTTGATTTCAGTGTTCTCAGTTTTCAAATTTAAATCGATGAGTGTCTCTTGTGTCATAATCATAATATATAAACAATCATGTAAAGTTAATAAGTATAAGATAAAGTAAAAAATAAGAAAAAAAACCATTTCATTTATATAGCACATAAAAGATAGCTGAATATATATACATACATTCCTCTCTGTTGTAAAGAACGATTCAAAGCTTTAATAAACCTTACGATATTGTAGTTGTATCAATACTATGCATTTGATCATAACTCTTTTAGAACAGATTTCAACTTAATTTTGTAAGTTTCGGATGATAAAAATTCTTATCCTTATACCTAGATATCATATAATTTATATCTCGAATAAATTTTACAATTATGACCATATTATATGCGACTCTTATGCTGACATTTGAATGCTTGTAGGAAAATAACTAGGTTAAGATTGAATTGTACCATAAAGAGATTCTAAATGTAAAAAAACTGCTTAGAATAACACATCTCATACTGTTCCTTGTTGTGGAACTGTCCTCGTGGTACAATCATAACCTATCCGAATAACACGCCAAATGACAGCTTTATTATATCAATCATCCATATACATATATTTACATGTATCCATTATCAACTTCCAAATTCCACTTGAAATCTATTCTTGGATCACACATATCCTTTAGATCATTTATTGTATTCTTCCTTATCTCCAATTCATAATTCAAAATATTTTCCGAGCAGCCTAACCCCTCCTGGGTCGTAGCTTACTGCAATACAATAAGAACCCAATTTCTTCGGTCTAGAATGTTCCATAACATTTTAGATTTCAGAAGATTCTACAAACTTCTACTACATCCACGAACTCGAATAATATATACAAACAATTACTCATAATATAGAATATAAACATATAAACACGTTACAAAAGGCATATAAAAAACCTATTTCCTGACAATAATCTAATAAACGTTAAGATTCTAAGATACTTCTGGCGAGAAATCACAGAAAAACGAGTGATTTTTACCATTTTTATTAAGACTAAATCAAGTTTGAATTTGACTTTTATTTTTACTGAATTTCATTATACAAATAAATATGATTTATCTATCACGCAATATACAGATATAATAAGTAGCAAATTATGGTCAATAATTACTCAAACTTTATAAAATAATACTAACTTACATGATACACGCGTGAAAACATATATTAAAAAGTGAAAAGGATTTTATTTGTTTGTCATTAAACACTGACATATGCTAGTTTTCACATTATATAAGCTATATTTGAATAATTAAATAATCGAACACACTAATCAACCAACCAATAAAACAAATGACATATATTATATACATAAAACCTTCTCATATTTTCCATATTTTTGTTTCTAATAACAAGGAAATATTTTTAATGACATTCAAACAGATTAAAATATAAAAATATACTCCTATGTTTCAAAATAAAACCAAAAAATGCTTGCATTTTTATTATTTCCATATAACTAGAAGCGATCCTTACATAATTGTTGTATGCAGTATAAGTATCATAACCCATCTTTCTCACATACAAGTTTTCTATAATTGATATACGCTTTCAACACTATAAGATATAAGTTAAATTTGATGTAATACACTAAACATAAGAAAATTATTAATTATAATTGCTTTAATGTGTATATAGTTTTACTTAACGAATATAAACATCCTTTAACTTTGAATGTTTTTGTTGTTGAAGTATATAGAGTACTCACAAAACCTCCTCAACATGTTTCTCATGACCAAACATGATTTCACAGTGAATGACTTCTTCCGAGTCCATATCGGATGCTTTTATGCGTATTTCGTCACCAAAGCTGAATGTAAGAAATATTTCGCGTTGACATCCTCCTTCTGTTTTTGACATGGGGACGCGAATGTGATTGCGAACTTCCAACTTATCAGTGTAGATTACCTACAATTTATTATTTTGATTATTTCTAAAAGTTTTTATACGTGTTTCTGTAGATGTAATTTGTAAAGTGCTTATTAGTTATATAACTAAAACTGATTGCACAAACAAATCTAGATAAAGGTATAGGAAAACACCAAGTACCATAAAAGTAATCAGTAATAATCATATATATTTGTCGTTTATCAAAGGTTAAGAAATAAAGAACAAATAAAAACATTGAAATAATAATTATTTAAAAAATAGTAAAATAGAAATAACCAACAAATACCTCGTCCGGTAACTTTGCTCGATCCATGGAATAAAACTCGACATCGACAAATGTTGCCTCAGAATCAACTGGATTCACGCACGCATGTCCGATAACATCTGGGCGAATGGGCTCATTTTTGTTGATAAATGGAATGAATAGATCTTTGCAAAGTGTTTCACCAGAAATCGTAACTTTCTTTCTTTTGTCATGTTTTTGAGCATCAAATTTGCTGTATGTACCGATTCCGTACGTTTTCGTAGCAATAAAAGTGATAATCGATGGATTTAGGGCATATTGTATAGCCCCTTTGATAACCGCAGCTTTTGCGTCGGTGGGAACAGAGATACGTCTATTATGACAGGCGTCTTTGATGCAGGCCTGTAACCTTTCTGAATGCCCGAATCCACCCACAAGGAATATTTCTCTCAAATCAGAATCCTTTAGTCGTTTTCCTTTCAGCATGGTAACTGCACTATCAACTATCTTTTCTATGACAGGTTGATAATATGAGTCAATAGTGTCTTTGTTTATGCGAAGTTTCCGCCTCATTTCGGAAAAGCCATACGATGCGCCTTGTAGATCAATAATATCCCAAAGTTTCTTTCCATGTTCGCTCATGAATTCAACAAACAACGGAGGTAACGCCATCACAATGTTTTCCTCACCAGGTTCAACGCTTGACTTTGCTCTATCGAAATTGAGTTGTATTTCAAACCAATCTGCGGGATGTTTTGCTTTAAATTGTTTGAAGAGAGTTTCGCCAACTAGTTCTCCAAGGTTTTTTATAAAAACTTTGTCGCCATGTCGAGAACCCCAGTCCCCGCCGTTACCAACTTCAATTTCCACAACAGCTTTTCTTTTACCTTCGACAACCATCTGTGCAGCTAAATCAGCAGTACCAGCTGTAGGTATTAATACACAAATACAAATGTAAACAAGGTTTATGGTTATAAAAATGTTGGTTATATCAAGTCAGATTCTTTTAGGATGTGAATTTTCATGAAAATCAAGTATTTTCAAATATACAGTAAATTTATATATAGTTCAGACAAATAAAGCTGATTCATAGAATGCTTAAATATGTAGAGAGCCTATTTAGTTAATAACATTTCTTCACAAAAATAATATTGTGACTATGAATGCAAAAGGTAACTTATAGAATGAAAGAAAATATAGATGCATACCACCAGCGTCAATTACAAGGTATTTGGTTCCGGTCGGAACTTCGTTTCGCTCAGTATGTTTCATTGAAAAACGAGTAGTTGGCAGATGGCAAAATATCCCAGCAGCAGTTGATTCCAAAAGTATATGTAATTGGTCCGACAAAGGGTCATCGATTAGTCCAGCCTTTACCGAAAATAAAGTGTTATAAAATTTAAAGCATAATTTACATTCATTAAACAGCGCATTCTCTTATTCAAACATGAAACAAAAAGTCAACTGTAATACCATAACATAAAGTTGTGTATATTCACCTCGCATGCCGCACGCCGAATGAAATATTTTGCTCGTTCTGTCCAAGTTGCAGGAACACATAAAACCCATCGAATTCGATTCTTTGGTACAACACTGAGAGAAAATAGAAAACAGTGTTATTCAGCAGGGAGGGGACGTTTTCAGAATCTCCACACACTTGTGCGCAACAATATCAAAACTTAGACGGACTATTTTTTATGGATTATTTTGGAAACCAAAGATTTGACTTTAGTTGACATGTAGACACTTTGGCATATTGAAGGTCGCCAAGTAGAAAGGTCGAAAGGTAGACAGGTAGACAGATCAGCACATTAAAAAATTGTAAAAAAATCAACATTGACATGCAAATGGGCGGCAGGTACACAGATGGACAGGTAGACAGGTCATCACATTAAAAGGGCGGTAAAACACATTTCGACTTTGACATGTATGCTTGTCGTCGAGTAGAAATGTGGACAGGTAGACAGGTTGGTGCATTTAAAGATTTAGTTGCGACATCTATCAATACCACTCATAATATAGTTCTAACATCTGTATTCAAACTAAAAGAGATGATGCCAATCAAGTCATTTAGTGTAAATGCTTATAATAATACAAATATAAAGTATGTTTGCAGATGGTTCAAAATGTTGTTGATGAGCCCATTTGATCTTTCTATTCATTTAACTTTTTCCCAATCTCTATCTGTCTACCTGTCCATCTGTGTGCCTGTCCACCCGTTTAAATGCCACCCAAAGCTACACCTCATGAAACATCTATAACCGTGTGTGGGATTCTAAATCTTAACGGCATTAGTTTAACAATGAGCCACCCAGAATAAATAATATTTGAAATTAACTTACGAGTGTCCTCCTAGTTCTCTAGCAGTATCCATATGTTTTACAAGAGCACTCAGAACCATCACATAAATATCTTTAAGGGGTCGTTTTGTGCCATCTAGTGATTCAGTCATTATGATATTCTGGTTTTCGTAATCCGGGTAATCAATGCCAACCACATCACAGTCAGTATTCTATAATTGTTGTTTTTTTTGTTGTTAAAAAATCAGTACTGTGAAGTTTATATTTAAATCACTAATACAAGTCATACAATCTCATACAAAAAGTGAATGGATCGTACAATGTAATAAATAGCTTCTATACTAAAATAATAACTAAAATCCTAAATATATACTGTTAGTGTTCCGTAAGCGAATAAAATTGTATTCTAGAAAAAAATCGCTATTGACTACATACCTTTGACATTTTCCTGTACAGTTCCATTTTGAAATCTTGGTACAAGTGATATTTCGTATCTGGGTTTTCTGCCAGCTTATCCACATAGTCCTTCTCTGCCTTATACCCGAAAGAAACAAACTCTCCATTGGGCCCAGGCTTTGTCAGTACTGAAGTTGGCGCCTTAAAGCCTGTTGTATCATCCTATAATGCAATTTTATATCAGCATGATAATTTTGTCATGTGGACTAACACCATTTTATCATACATATATTGCGTAGTTCATCAGCTAAATAATATTCAATTATGAAGAATAATTTGCGGATTACTATTTTTATACTAGATATATATATCTTCACATTTGCTTTCTTAATTGCTAGATATCAATACAGGCTTTTAAAATGTAAATCACTTACCTGTGAAGATTCTTTAAATTTACTCAAATGAATTTGTTCATTAGTATTGAAACTATATGCGTAGCAGCTTGAACTCGTTCCAATATCAATGGCAACTGATAACAAGTAAACTGTCGGATCTTTGGATTTGATAACATCTTCCCCTTGGCTAACGCCTGAAGCTGCCTCAGACATTCTATTTGTTTCTTTAATTTAAGAATGATTACAAGTAAAACAAATCTGCTATGATATATGTCATGTCAAGATATATAGATTCAGATTAACTTAAATATGTTGATATAATCATCATATCTTTCATCTTTTACTTCCAGAGCACGCCTTTTATTAAAAAAAAGAAATTGAACATATGTTTATTTATAAGACTATTACGAAACAATAAATGTTATATCTTTATTTAAGTCTGCAATAGAGTGTCATCATTTCCTTTTATGTATAGGCTTTTTTTATTAAATGTTTATATAATATCTCACTTACTTTTCTTACTTGAATTAGGATTCCATTAATAATCCGCTTAAATGTTGAAATCAAGACAAGGAAATGTTTTATTCATATTTATCAACAGCGCAAAATATACCACTTCAGTGTACATACCTAATCAATAACTTTACTAGTATTGGCTAAACTACATATGTCGATCCTAGGCGATATAACAATGTTTGATTTATTGATTGACTTGCTTTATATACTGATTTGATACCGTGATCTAGTCTCGGAAAGCACTCCTCAATCACACGTAAGGACAAATGAATCCTTTATCATATCTACAAGGAGACAAAAATGTATACATATAAAGTAATTGAACGGCATTTAACACAGTCGACAATTTAAGCTTCCTATGGACAATTACAATATGAAAGATGTTCATTTTGTACCGCAGATTATGAATACTGTACACTTACTAGAAAAGGGATCGATTAGTACTCTCAAAAATATTTTTGCGATAAGCTTCTTTTTGAGCGCTTGGAATTCTAGTTGATAAGTGGACTTTTATGTTTATTGTTACTGTATAAATCTAGGTTGTGCGTGTTAATACAGCCATTTTGCCTGCATACTATTGTTAGACACAAATTACTTGTTATAGAGATACCCATTCTTTGATATTTGTTTCATTACATAAATGGTCAATACATTCAGTATATTGGTTTTACATTGAAATTATTGAAAATATTTATTAGTAAAATATAAGTGCAATATATCAATAACAAGAATAGATATGCTCCTAGAGCATACATCCGATTTCTTTTATTTTGATTATAAGAGAATCCTTAAAAGCTTCATTTAAAATTTCGGATTCAATGCAATTATTGCATTATGTTAAATTAAATAGTGAATATTTTTGCATTTGCAAGAATAGGCCATTCAATCCAAAATTCACACAATCCACACAAGTGATTATTTTTACTCTATTTTCAAAATTTCAAAAAGGCTTTTGTTATCCATCTTCTTGCAACGATACTCAATATTTCTCTTTGATATGATGATAAACAACAGGGCTCAAATTGAGCATTATTATTGCAGCACATTTTTAGTTCTAAAAATAGCCACTACAACATGCCCCATGTCAGTGAATAATTACATTACATGCATGTTGACTAATAGCAGCTTTTGCTTACTGTAAGCCCCTCCCACTTGCTATGAATAAGTGGCAACTGCTCTATGGGTTCAGTGTGGGTGATTGACAGCTGAAGATGTTCAGTGTTTGCAAAAATGTCAATAGGAACCACTCATTTTTTTACTCCATAGGATTTTGTAAACATCAAATATTTCACAAATTATGTTACATATCATATCAAAATCCAGACAATTATAAACTATGCATCGTCAATAATATGTGTATACCATTTTAATCATGTTAAGAGGTTTTTAAGAGTAAGTTATGGTGTGCACAAATATTTGTTGTCTAAAATCGAACGAAAATATAATCTGATTTTTTTCGTAAACAAAAAGAAATCAGATAATAATACGAGGTTTACCTATAATTTCGGGGGTAGATGAAATATTTAATGTTATAGGGTAATGGATATACAATCAAGTGGTTTTAGAGGAGGAAAACTATAACTAAAGTCCGATGTTTTAATTTGAAACCCACAGTTCAGTATTCAATGCCCATAAGATATCATTTGAGGCACAAGCTTGCGAGAAATTCAAATGGCTTGTGGGGAATTCCAATGATAAAAAGGGATTCAGATAAAACTGAGGGATTCAAATCGCATTAACGCTCACTAAAATTATTTAATAAAGTGTCATAATTTGGTAAATAAAACAATCTATTCGTGTTGTTATAAAATATATAATACAATCAGGGTTTATATTTAATTGCAGTAAGGATAGATATATCTGGTGCACTCAGTTTTTTGGCAAAAGTATATCTTCATAAAATATAAATATATGCGAACATATATTTTGTTCACACATATTCACACAAATAAAAGACAAATATATTGCAAACATGTTTGAGCTATCTTTTATTTGTTTTGATGCGTTGGTTATCTCTCAGGTCAATCATGAGTACACCGAACAATGAATGAGTGGTATAATCGGTTTGATTGTCATGCAAAACGCGAATGGGTATATTTCATGAAACTTTCTTTGTATATCGATTATTGAATAACTTGCAATTGATTTTTCATGCCTGTCGTACTGGCGTTGATGTAAATCTATGACATTTAAAAAGTTGTTTGACATTTGTATAGATGGGAAAAATAAAATTTTAATTTATCATATTTAAATTATGTTTAGATTTTAGAGAGTCGATTTTGATAAAATAAATGATTTTTCATATTTTTTCATATTTTTTCATATTTACAAATTATTTTCTTGTTAAAAAAAATAACAAAATTTTAATAGTATCGCAATGTACTGATTATATATTCATGTGAATTAGTTAAGAACTTGTTTCGATGTACTTGTATTGCGATGAACTGATAATATATCTTGAGTGAATAAAAAAACGTTTTATAAAAAAAGTGTTATATTTATTAATTTATGTAAAATGTATTTTCCACCATATTTAATGATGTTTTTTGCGAAACAAATTTATTTTATAAAAGTTAAGACCAAACTATATGTCTAATGAACAATTTTGAAAACCACAATGAAGTAATCGTGAAAAATAATGAGAGTTGTGAATGTTTGATATTAAATTCCGTATCATAATTAATTCAGATAAACACACATTTCAACAAAATTAAAATTATTCATATTTAAATAAAATGGTATTAATAATTTTAATTAGAATATAGGAACATTTAAATTCAATAACCTTTTTTTCCTTTTCATGATAATTCAAGAGGGAGGTTGTCAATGAAATATCAATCTGATTCAAGAACACTTGAAAACATCATTGCAAAAATAAATTTTAAAATGTGGTAATATGTTTTAAAATGCATGTAAAAGTGACAATAATTAGTAAATTACAAGGTTTTTATGCCATAGCATCTGGAGATAACAAGCCTATGTAAATAAAAAAGTAAGGGCTTGTGATGATAGAGGGATTTGTTGGCTCCAAACAACCAAAAGAACAGTTCTAAACTGTCGTGAATAGTACAAAAGACAAACACACAGTAGCAATATACTTTGAATAGGTAATAAGTTGTGTTATGATGCTCTCTAAAATAATAACTATATTTATTCCTTTTTCACAACCATAGCATTTTATCTGGTAGCCAACTTTCCTCCTCCTCCTGGTCTATTCAGTTCCAGTTCAATGATTTATAGAAAGTATCATCTGTATAAAGGTATCGACCTCGAAAATTCAAACTCAAGCCTGTAGGTACAGAAAACCTCTACCTTGAATTATGTAAAATAATTCTATAAGTATATAGGTTTTGAAAATATATCCCCAATGTTTCTTGCCCTAGTGCTATAACACAATACAAACTTGTCTACTACTAGGGGGTCAGTCCCAAAAGACCTTAAGCATGCAAAGGTAACACCTTTGTTTAAGGTAAATGACAAGCTAGAGGTTAACAGCTATCGTCCTTTAAGCGTTCTCAATTCAATTTTAAACTACTGGAAAAAAAGTGTATGAAATCAAGTGCAGTCATATATTTTACAATATGATGTTATTTATGCTAATCAGTCAGGTTTTAGACCAGGGTTATACACAGAAACGTGTCTTATCTATTTATCAGATTATATCAAAGATACTATTTCAAAATATCTTTACGTAGGCACATTACTTGTAGATGCACAAAAGACTTTCACCAGCGTTAATCATTATTTCTTGTGAACCAAACAATGCCATATGTATCGATTCTAGTTGGTTTGAATCCTGTCTCTGAGAGCGCTTGCAAACAGTAACACTTAATGGCGAACAACATCTTCCATTATTAAAATAGCCTGTGGCGTGCCACAATATATTCTTCTGGCCCCCTTCTGTATTTGATGTATAGTTCTAATGGATGTTAAACACAGGCTGTTGCTGTATGTATAGGTATGTATTACTCTTTAGTATTATTCTGGTTTGTAATCAATACCCAAAAGTTATTTCTAAGTATCCTTCTGAAGAGATATAATCTGTCATCATATTGTTAATCTACAATAGGCTCTCATTATATGTAGATAAATAAAGTGTATATAGGTTGAATCAAAGCGAAAACTAAATAGAGTAAACGACTTTCAGGTCATCTACAGAGGACACATTATTAAAGGCTCAAGTCGTGCTACCGACCTATATGTCACTCTTGATCAATATCAATCTGTCAAAAGTAAGGATTCGAATATCATTCAAAAAGCTATATGAAAGCTCAATTTTTATATCGTTATAATAATAGTCTTTATACTGAGATACGTAAGAAATTATGTGCAAGAAATTATGTAATACATAGATTGAATGCCACATTGATTACTACTGCACCCCCTGGTATTCCTTCTTGACTCAAAAAATATCCCCAACAAAATCGGTGGTTCGGTACTCGGTCCAATTACCATATTTCACAACAGGCCTTGTCCACCATACATCTGTCAAAATTTCAGACAAATGAAAAAAATGTGCATCGACGCAATATCCTGAATATCATCAGTAATGCTTACTGCAATGGCTTTGTACAGTATGCCGATTGTGCTAGCAAAACATCAATTCACTTTCCCGCAATACATGATAGGAACTCTTACCTCTTTAAATCAATGAATAAAAACTATATTGGTTTTAAACGTAATATTCAAGAGGGTTTTAGAAGACGGTGGCTTAAACCGGAAAGCAGTGCATTTACAAATGCATCGTTCCCAACAGCATACCGGTCACTTATATAGTCAATCAAAACATTCATAAAGTTCTTCCGCTTATCACGTTTCTGTTTCTGTTTCTGTATTGTTGAGAGCATCCCTCATATTTGAGTATTTTCGCACTTGACCGAAGAAGGTCCAGAGTTATCTACTGTCCGGGTTTCCCCTGCTCTTTTCGATAAGAGGTTGTCAAATTACTCCTTTGGAAATAAGCTGCCAAACTTTCAAGGGCTATCCTCTTAGTGAGTTAAGCGATTGTATGTTTTCTCATGTATTATTTCAGTATGCATGTAATTGTTGAATAATAAGAAATTGAAAATAAAAAGATTTATCAAGAAATATTAAAGTCTAATGGACAAAATAAATTGAGGTCCTCAAACATATTAGTGATAGAATACTTCTTTCTGACATAAGAAAAACTGGTTCGCAAATATAGTTTTCGCTGGATTCCGGTTTTAATTAAAATTCACTCATTTTTCTTTTTAAAATTTTTGTTGCCGACAATAATGCGTATAATCTGTCGTTTTGTTTGATTCGTCACTATTTCTCAACACACTCTGTTTTGTATCCTCGATTTTGATTGGATGATTGAAAAATAAAATTCACCAACATTCCGGCGAAGAATGAATTGATTCATGCGAATTCATTTCGTACAAAACATTTATACAAGTAGTCAATTTATTTTCAAAATTAATGGATGCATCGGAATAAAACAAATAGATATATTTATCATTATCTGATCACAATTTTATCATACAGTTGTACTTGATTTAGGTTTTACGAAATAATTATGAAATACTAACAACTCAGTTTGACAGTTTCTCTGTTTTGACCTAGTTAGAATGGGAACCAGATTTGGAACAGGTGGCCATTTGCAAGGACCCCTGTTCATTTTCCGAATACATGTATAAAAGATCAACAGTAGTGCTAATTTTCTCCATGAATAAAAATGGCTCAGCATGGCCTTATCACCAAGCATGTGAATTTAGTTTAACTGAATTATATATACTGTTCAATTGTCGATAACATTTCTTTGCAAAATAAAGAAAAAGAATTATATTAAATGAAAAATAACATTAAGTGTACAAAGGAATGGCGGCTTGCTGGTTTCGATTTTAGTTATGTCAAAACAGGCAACGGGATGAAAACCAGTTTTCACAAATTTGATTGACATACGCATTAATGTGATCAACAAACATTCAAGCAAATAATACCGTATCCGGTTCACATTCAAGCAAATATTATCTCATTATTACGTATGAAAAAATAATTATTGAGGAATTATCTCGAAATATGGGGATATTTACGAATACAATTCTTATCTGAATATATTTAAAAGTTAAAGAGATCAGGGAAAAAAATCCATCGTTCGTTCTGCTGGGAATAGTGACCTAGTTCCTTTAAGTGCACATGTCCGTGAACAAGTACATAATTGGCGTTACACTCTAATAGGAGATACGGATTTATTTTTTGACATTTGCATAAACAAAATATGTTTTATGGTCAGTATTTCATATTATTTATCTAAAAACTAAACAGAGTTTTGAAAACCCTTAAATAAGAATTCAACCTTAATATAGAAAATTCGTTTTTCATTCAAGAGAATATTCGAACCATTAATAAAGATTTGTTCACAAAAATGCAAATAATTTTACATTCAAGCAGATTGAATTCCAGATACGCGTAAATGTTGAAATACGCCGGATTGGGGGTAACAATTTTTATTGATAGTTCAGAAATTGAATAAAATAGTTCGACCCCATATTATATACAGATATACATATTAATGTCCATGGTGCTTTAATATTACCATGTCAAATACTTACACTGTATATTTTAGCCTGTAAATTTGGCAGTGGTCATCATTGCTGCAACGTAATTTATTGCTATCCCCCATTCCGTCCGTCCATCCGTCTGTCAGTCGGTTAACATTTGAGGTGCAGTAGTTTGTCCGCGGCATTTTGGTTTAAAGCCTTTGCCATAGGGTTCTGAAACTTCACACAGTGAAAGAAAATTACGAGGGTCTGAACTTAGACGGATTTGAGATATTTTGGGATATTTATACCACATTTTGTTCGCGGCACTTTGGTATGAAGCCTCTGTCCTAGAGTTCTAAGAGTGAGACTTCACACAGTGACAGAATATATATGTTGCCGATTTGCAACGTCGAGGTTTCAGTTTGATCGATCCTAAATTGTCGAAATTACGGGGGTCTGAACATTTGAGATAAGATAAGATAACGATTTATTTCATTTAGGTTAACGATTTATTTAAGATAACGATTTATTTCATTGCGGTCGGGGCCTTTTCGACTTTCAATGTAATGTGCTTATACGGTTTAAGGTCGGTGGGGGAGGGGGGGGGGGGCGG
>LQRL01152441.1:0-10761 GCA_001703475.1 Hydroides elegans
GCCCGTACAAGAAAGCGATGACAGACAGACAGACGGACGGACAGACAGACGGACGGACACCCCAACTCTATAGGCCCCCAACTTTTGGGTTGGGGCCTAATAAGAGGCGTATAAGACCAACACGCTATATTCGATATTTAAGTAAAAACCCGATCGAAAAAAAATTCAAAGTGTTATGTGAATATAGAATCTCGTTGTGTTCAATATAAAAACTCGTTCTTTACAAAAACAATCATTGATTGGAATTCTCTGGATAATAGTATTGTGATAGAACCAAAGGAAGACGCATTTAAAAACAAACTAAAAAGACATATGTTCGATTAAGTAATAAGCGCACCTCACCACCCGACCCGATAATGCCCAAATGGGATTCTGGGTTGTACATAAACAGAAACAGAAACAGAAACAGACTTTGTGAGCAAGAAATGACAAAGACGTTGTGAGAAAAACGTTGTGAGAAAGACGTTGCGACAAATAAGTTGTGAGAAAGATGTTTTGAGAAAAACTTTGTGAGAAAGACGTTGTGAGAAAAACCATACATACATGAGAAAGGCTTTGTGAGAAATACTTTGAGAAAGCAATTGTGAGACAGACGTTTTTTATGCTATTACAAGGAAGCATTTGTGAAACACGAAAAGGCCCCAACCGCCCCCCAATTCGAAGGGGTATTGACTATCTCGTAAATGCTCGTGTTTTGGAGATTCAAAGCTTTTGAGCAATTTTGGCCAACCCCCGGTGGCCGCAACTGTCAAAAGACACATATATACGCCAGGACCTTTCATACGAGCCTATTCCCAGGTCTCTACAACCATCCGTTGCAGAGAAACAGCCTGGAAAAGCTCATGTTTCGAAAAACCGCTATTTTTGGACATTTTGGCCGAATTCGGCCATTTCCGGTGACCGAATCTGGCCAAAACAAAGTTACAGCCTGGAAACGAATCGATGACGGACGGACGGACAGACGGACGGACACCCCGAATCTATAGGCCCCCAACCTTTGGGGTTGGGGCCTAAAAACCACGCAATAGACTTTGTACATGCTTTATAACAAGACACAAAAATTCACTGACTCTTGGCTCTTACTACGCAATAACCCAATAAAATTATTGCACGACCTCCTCCTGAGTGTTTAAAATAGTTTCCCTGGATGAATTTATAAACTTAAGAAACGTTTTGCATATGTTGTCAATTATTGAGTGTAAATGTGCGTCGGCGAGTGTCGAATTTATCGTGAAAATTGTCAGCCTAGCTAAATTTTAGACAACCATTATTAAAATTGTTGAAAGTTCGGAAGGCAAAATGATGCAGATGGAATGGCTAGCGTGAGCTGTCACTTGTAAATATGGCACGGGGAGACAATGGTCAACGAATGTTAAGATAAGATATTGCAACATGCCTGGTCATTTGACAAATCGTCAATTTCAGTGAAGAGTAAGCGCAAACTACATGGTTGGTGTTTGAGAAGATATGACCCAACCCTATTCACAACACCTCCAAGTGTTTCTTCTAAAATATATTGACAAGGAAATATGTGAGAAGTCGACATGTTCAAAATGTGAAAAATCTTCTATTATCGCTTATTTTTGTTTTGATCACGTGTATGCAGAGTTACACGCAGTACCGAAATGCCGATAATCACACGAGCTGACGAGCAAGACACTCTATATTAAGTTGATAAACTGTTTTCTTTTGAATCCACCCATATCATTTCAAAATTTAAAATCTGATCTGAATGGACCAGAAGAAGCTTGCAAGAACATATATCTATTAGTAACTGTAAAAAAACAAGTCTGTCAGCCAATCGAATATGAACAGATGTATATATGATATGATATGTGATATGAAGTAACACACTGCGGTATTTAAAACTAATTTTATACAATACAAAACGTTTAAGTTGACGAAATTATTCACAATCATATTTTTCTTTTGAACGAATGCCTTTGCCTATTTCTCACAAACACAGCATATTTGAAAATGCTTCTGTATCTTTTTTATGAATCTAAACAAGCTTAAGAATTTTGAAATGATATGGGTGGATTTAAAAGAAAACAGTTTATCAACTTAATATAGAGTGTCTTGCTCGTCAGCTCGTGTGATTATCGGCATTTCGGTACTGTGTGCTACTCAGTCGTTTGCACAACTATTACGGGATATCAAACATCTCCCTCTCATGGATAGAGTCATATCTCAAAGGTCGCGAACAATCGGTAAAAATAGGTCAATACGAATCATCCGCCAAACCTCTTGAAACCGGTGTACCTCAAGGATCCGTTCTAGGCCCACTGCTCTTTACCCTATTTACCGCTCCGCTATCTGGCCTTATTCGCAGGAACGGCATGGAGTCCCACAGCTACGCAGATGACTCCCACCTCTACCTTGTTTTGGGGTCAAACGAGTTGGACTCTGACATCGCACGGATAGAATCATGCCTATGTGAAGTTAGGAAGTGGATGCTGAACAACTTTCTCAAATTAAATGATAGCAAAACTGAGTTTCTTATTTTAAGTTCGAAACACAATGCCAAAAAACTCGATAGAAATCTAGTCATTAAAATTGGTGAATCAACTATTAAGCGTTCTTTAAGTGCCAAAAATTTAGGTGTAATTTTCGATAGTTTTATGTCTATGGAACAGTTTGTAAATGCCAAATGTAAGTCAGCAATGTATAGCCTCCGCTGCATTGGAAAAAAATACGTAAATGTCTAGATGTTGATACAACGCGTACACTTGTTCAATCATTGGTTATTTCTAAGTTAGACTATGCAAACAGTGCACCCTTTGGTGCAAATGGCAAACTTCTAAAAAAACTACAAATGGTTCAAAACGCAGCAGCCAGGGTCATTACTCAAGTCAAAAGGAGGGAGCACATAACTCCAATCCTGTACAAACTTCACTGGCTTCCTGTAACTATGCGTTTAAAGTTCAAAGTTCTTTTACTGTGTTTTAAATGTTTAAATGGCTTAGCACCCATGTATCTGTCAAATCTACTGGTCCCTTATGTACCAGGCAGATCACTTCGAAACTCAAACAATATGCTCACAGTTCCACGCAGTTCATCAAAAGCCGGAGATCAGTGTTTTTCAGTTTTTGCGCCTAGGTTGTGGAATGCTTTGCCTGTCTCATTAAGAACACTTTCTAGTCTACGTGTGTTTAAAACTAGTCTTAAAACGCATTTATTTTTAGAATATTATAGTTCATAACTGTATTAAGTATTGTTTTATCACAGTATTACTAATTATCATATTGCAGTTAAATGTTGTTTTAAAAATAGTAATAGCCTGCTTTTAAAATAAGTATACTGTTTGTAGCGCATGGGGCTTTCAATAGAATATGCGCATTACAAGTGTATTCAAATAATAATAATAAATAATAATAATTTTGCTTTTTATATTTTTCATGCGAACTTGTTGATTGAGGTTCTCATAGAGCACAGGTACTTGCAATCTGTATATACATAGCTTCTTTGTTATCAGCTTTATAAAATAATTGAGTCACAAAATAGATACCATATTCAATAAAACATAAAGTTTGAATAATTTTCTTCAACGCAAATTTAGGTACTGGACATGAAGAGTTTTTTATTGAATGCCTAGTTTATTCGAGTTAAGCTGATTTTGTTTTTATTGCACTGGAAGTGCTACACGACAATCGAAGTGCAGAATAGGTATAGCCTTTGGACTCAACGAATTAAGAATGAAGATGAGCATCTCATGAGGTGTTCCTTTTTGAATATATCTGGCGACACACCTTCAAAAATTGAAAACAGGTGGTATATTATTATTATTGCGATGTTCATTTTTAAAAAAAGTGGTTCCTCTTCGAAATTCTCGCTGCCCATATGAGCGCAATGTGGCAAAAAAACAGAAACACGTTTAGTATTTTTTAATATACTTGTTTTCTCTATATTTATATATCTATCAAGTGATTTTATGCTCAAATTAACATTAACAAATAAGGTCGCGGGGTGTCATTTGTCTCAAACTAATCAAACTAACATTAAAATCAAGCTTCAAACGAACTAATGTGGTGATGGATATCGATTGTCTTTGTCCTTCATATTTGCTAAATTTTGATTTTAATATTGCTTGGAGATAAAGCAGGCTTTGTATTTGTTCATTCGTTTTTAGAATTAAAATTACTGGACTATATAACTTTAATCCTAATTGAGAACCAATTATGCCCATTAGACAATACAATGACATTGCTATTTTTATGTCATTTAGACGTGATTTTAAAAATTAAATAAACTAGCACGGTTATTTCATTGTCTCATAAACATTAAATGTTTATAAGTTAGGTTTGAAGGTTATATTGTCCAGTTGATCCAAACTATAATAAGCTAATATCCACTTATTTTTCATCACCCCATGGAAAAAAGGACAATTTTGGCGTTAATATATTCAATTAGAACTCACACTTGTATGTATTTAAACAAATCGAAATTATGATTTTGGATTTGTAACTCAAAATATAAATATGCTTACACAATTTGTAATCTTTGTACATGTTTATTGAGTTTGAGCATAAGAACAAACATTTGACAAGATTGCTAGATGCCCCGATTTATTTGTTGTCCAACTTTAATCATTGTCATTGTACTCTGTTAAATTGTGCTCTTAGTTGAAAAGGCACAAGATATGTCTAATCGTATAGCATCTTTTGCAGTGAAAATGAACATAATTGCGAGTACAAACACAGAGAAATGATTGTCTTCTATTGTACGAGTCAATGAAGTATTCAAACGAAAAGTAACACTGTGATCAGAGACCCGCTAATTATCTAGATAGGATCTCTTGTGAATATTTAAGATCCGGATACTGCTAAGCTGATTGATGGATTGAACGCATCGAAATTGAATCAGCATGATTCAGATGTGAGCACATTAATCCATCAAAAGGCACGAATATTAGAAAAAATTGTATATTTTGCCATTTCATCAAACATTTAAATATGAATATATCTTGAATGTCAGAATCTAAATAACTTTTTCAGCTTGCTTGAAGCAACATTCTATATTCATTTGCATCATGAAAATGTCTAAATGAATATTCAAAAAATTAAATGTTCTGATAAAGTTGGTGGTTAATGAATCGATCAAATCATAATGATTTTGTAAAAAGCTACAATAGTGAATATACTTTATAAGAATACAAAGTAAGCGATCCTTTATAGCAATTCTCAGTTTTTGGGGAGTCTATCCTTCTTTCGGATAAACTGCTTATATTCTCTAAAAGGCGGTCATAAGGGTGTCAAATAATTTATGGCACTGCATACATACTTGATTAGGGAACATATATAACGATTATGCGATTTAATTTATATTTTCTAGTAGTTCGTATTGAGTAAGAGTGTCGAAATAACTTATGATTCAAATATATTTTTAGGGAAATCAAACCAAAAAAAACAGGTATCCTTGATTTTTTCCCTTATCCGTAATGACATCACCTGATGTGTCCCTGATTTTCACCAAAAAGGGAGAGATTCTCTAATTTTCCCGGATTAGAAAATTGATCGCAAAATTCCCTGATTTTCCTTGACGCTGACCAACATGAAACGTGCACTTTTTAGTAAAAAACTAATTGACCAAGTAAAAGGTAACAATATTTTCCAAAAATACAAAGAACATGTGAAAGTCGGGCGCACCCATTTTCAAAAAGTGCGTCCAAAGGGAAAACAGTGCGCCATGACGGGCGCACTGCTTTCCGAAAAGTGCGCCCATGGTATTTTTTTTCTGCGCCATTTGCCCAATGGCGCAGCCCAAATGCATCCCTGCATGTGTGAAGAGAAAGCCGTGACATCCTCCGTACACTCAACACCCCAGGTGTCGACATGTCACGGACAGATGTTGTTAATTGGTCTTTTAATCCTCTTGAAGGCACATTCAACTTCAAATAGTTTTGATGGCTCAATTATTTCTCCAAGGTACGGACGGAAAAGATCTCAATACTACAGTCCTTTGCTTTGCGCTAACGAGGCTGCGGGGGACTTTTACCCGCTAAATAAAACGCAAAAGCTTTTTAGCATCATTTTAGTTTATTTATTGTTTTGTAAAGCATTTAGGTTAAAACAGCGCAAAAGCACAACGTATTTATAATCAAGAAAAAACTATACAATTTATGACACTATAATACGAAAGACATACCAATGAATTATGCGAAAACAAATCAACTATTTTGATTTCCTTGTTTGCTATAACAGTTTATATCGGGCACATTTATTTTTTTTTACAAATACAGACATAGTATCATGAGCTACCGTTTCGGCCCGACTACGAAGGCATCCATAGGTCTACGAAGGCATCCATATTATATGCAATTGAAATATTAGTACAATAACGGATAAATAAATGAGAATAGTATATTTATATACGATATCCACAAAATCACGAAAAAGTAGCCAGGGCTCGAAACTCACGGGGCCCGAGGGCCATTTGCCCCCGGATTTTCCAAATGGCCCCCCGATTTTCGAGGTAGGGGGCCCAAAGGGCCCCCAAATTTTTCGAATCTTCTACATATTAATATACATGTTCGGGCCCCCAGATTTTGGTTTGGGCCCCCATGTTTTAAAGAGCGGGGGCCCGAAGGGCCCCGGCCAAAAATATCGAGTTTCGAGCCCTGAGTAGCTATATCTTTATATACATATAGATTTTGATAATACACTTTTGAACTTATAGCATAAAATTAGATGGGATACAAAGTTGATTATATAATTTTAAGTAACTGCTGTTATCTTGGAAAAGGTAAAGACTAACATATCAAAATTTTTACAAAACATAACATTATTATTTAATCTCGTATTGATATGTCACAAAATCATGTAACATAAATCTAAATCTACGAAGAACATTGAAACGCTTAATTGAAATATCAGCCTTGAATTCGAATGGATTTTTTTTCGGCGATAAAGCGACCCAACAAAACAATCTTTTACAGTCAAAGTACACAAATTAAAACAATAGCAATCTATCAAAACTTGTCTAATTTGATTTTAAGACAAAATGTACACGATAAACCATTTTTACTATACACAAACAAACATAAACATTATTGAGTATGATTTATACAATACCTATAAAAATCAGGTTGTAATTCAGTGGACCCGTATTTAAAAATCACTTAAAAACAAGCGAATGTAGTAGAATTTAACAATAACAAATACAAACACCATCTTATATACATAAATGCAAATAAAAGCTCACATTAACAACACTTACTTAGAAAATAACAAGATATGATCATGATAATGATATGTTAATAGCATAAACATAGGCATAGCCAACCTATTATGATTTTACCTTTTTAATTTCAAGTTTATATTTTTATAAGCTGCAATATCAAGTCTAATTATTGATACATACTATTGTTTTATAACTATTGCTACAATTCTGCAGAGCAATTGATCGAAAACACGTTTACTATTTATTCCTATCACAAAACATGAGGGCATTCATATGCACAATTAATATACCAAATGACATTTAATGTCGATTTCAGAAAATAATCTAATGTTGAAATTTTGACCATACATGAATCCTTGCAAAACAAACCATAATTATGTCAAGTTAGAATACGCCATACCTAGAAAACGATCAACTATTTGAAATACCACTATCACGAGGCACTGCTACTAGCCACATCTGACTGACCTACCCCAGCAGCTGGTCCCTCAGACGAACCCTCATTGCTTCCTCCCGAATAACTACCACTTCCACGAGCCGCCTGTTCTTCCCGCGCTTTATCGGGGGCCTTATAACTCAAACAGGGACATCCGGGTACACGCGGCGGCAACACGTCATTGTTCCATCTCAATAGCATTTGCGCCAAATCGATTTGCGCATGCGCTGAGAGCCGCGAGGCCGCCATTTGCAATACGTTTCTGACGTCACTTTCACCAAGCTTTTGTACGTTGCCTAATATGGAGTTGATACGTTCGGGAACTCGCATTTCCGGTTGTTGGGACGACGTTGATGACGTCATCTGGATCGGATTGGGTCTGGTTGTATCCGGATCTGCCTCACTACGGATCGGCGTAATCTCGATCGGTGTGACCAGCTGCTGCAGACTAGTGAGGGCGCCGGAGGCGTCACCACTCGAAGAATCCATGGAGTTATCGGGAGCGATCGTTATCGGTGGTGTTGTGGGAATAGCGGCGTTGCTGATAGTACCACCACGGATCGTGTAAGTTTTTGTCGAGTTTTGAGCGATAATAGGAGTCACATTACCTTGTTTTCTACTATTCGCAATGGCTTCGGCGGCCTGAGCGCGCAATAGGCTCATTTTTTGCAATATGGTGGTATTTAGTGAAGGCCTCACTTGATGTTGTGCTTTCGGTTTGGGTTGTATATAAGGTGTCTCCCTGTTTTGCTTAGGACTGAGGCACATTTTCTTGCCATCCGAAGTCCTGTGAATTGACACGGATAGCACGGAGTTATTGGGAATATTCTGCGAAAAGAGGGGCGAGTTTGAAAGACTGGACAGTGGCGAGGTCAAACCACGACTAATCGGAACGCCACGTGACTGATTCGGAACAATAGCGACAGTTCGCGACGGCGGACTTATGGGTGCAATCTGGATGACTGAGGACTCAATTGGGCTTAACAGTGTGGATTGTGCACTGGACGTTACAGTTGGGATAATCAACTGTCGCAACGAACGCTTCGGTGGAGTTGTGGCGGGAGAAGTAGATTGCTCAGCACTGGCTGATGGCTTAGAAGAACCAGTGACCTGTGAGGATAGGCCTTCAAGAATCGACTTTAGCTGAGCCCTTGAAGACTCAAGAGAGTCTGATCTGCTTTTTGCTGAAGAGGAATGTGATAAAGGAGACGTAAGCTGCTTTGGTTTCGCCATCGAGCTACTGCTTTGTGTAGACTGCATGGGTGACACTTCAACTGTGGGCAGCTTTGCTGTGCGCCGCTTTTGAGACGCTGCATCCAAAACTGAGGAGCTAGCGCCTTTCACACTTAACGCAGGTGGTGACGGTGTGACCGATGTGGACGTAGAGACCCGTCTTGCTTTTGGTCCCGGTGGACTCACATCCTGGTATCGAGCAGGAACCACATGTTGCCGCTTGGGAGCCGCACGTGGAGGGGGCGTAATCTTTTCAGCACTTCGCGACGCCTGTTCCGCCATTTGGGGTGTGACCTTTTCACTTTGTGGTGCAAGTGCTGCCTTTTCCGCTATTTTCGGAAATTTTCCAGTTGCCGCATTTTTCTTCTCACCAGCCTCAACTGCCATTTTCCGCCGATTTGTTGGAGTTTCACTCTGTGTTCTGTTTGTATCGGCGGATAATTCCCGCTTTGAACCCACTTTGTCTTTCTCTAGTTTCTTCTTGGAAGCAACACTGGGAGAGTCTATTTTCTTCTTTGAAGCAACACTGGGAGAATCAGTGGGAGTTATAGATTGTCTTGATGGGGGTTTTCTCTTTGTAGCAGGTGGACTGGGGCCTGTGACGTCATCATCACGTGATTGTTCTTCTTCCTCTGCGGGTTCAGGCGTTAGGGGTTTGAGAGAGGACGCAGATGTGGCGTATCCTTTTCGCTAAAGAGGGGGAAAATATATCATTGAATTTATATTCGTTTCAGCAATAGTATATAAACCATCTGTCCATAAAATATAATCCTTTACAAAACATTCCTAATAAAATGCATATTCGCCTAAATATCGAGGCTGTTCATGTACTATATTGCATTCATTTAAAGTAATGATCAGTTTGGATACCAAAAATTATATTTAACATGATAAGAGATAAGATTCAAGGTATGGATAGTGGGGATTGGTATGTAGCACACAAGAAAATAAAACATCACAGAAGATCCCCGAAAAGAAGGATTACGCTTCGAAATTAGAATAATATAACGGAAAACTCCAAGATAAGTCTACCTTGTCAAAAGCCGCCCTGGGAACAGGCAATGAATGCGTTCGCTTTAGGTAGGCATCCCAGGTGAATTTCTCAACACTTTTCCAATCTGCAATCAAAACATGAAGTAAAATAATACGTTTTTTACGGTGATTCACAGGTTGTAATAGAATTACACACACTCAGTTTTCATATGTCATAATTTACGATTATGCCACCGTATTTAAATGTACCAAATCATGATCTACGTGACAGCAATAATCATAACTAGATACAAATAATAAAACAGAAATTAGTAAGGGAAATATGCAAGCGATCTAAAGGATTGACTTGAGGGTAGTTTGAGTGGGCAAGGAACACAAGGTGAAAATATCAAATTTTAACAGCTATTGCTGGATGAGCATAACTGAAATCAGAAGGCAATAGAACTGTTGAGATATATAATAGGGGCCATACATTTTCACCAACATGTAAATTTTACCATACCTTTGGGCGGCGACAGAGTGAGCCCATTTTCCTTGCACCAGCCCACCGGGTGTATATTATCCGAATGGGGATGACACCAGAAATCGAACTCATTATCCCAACCATCATAGTGAATGCGCAGATCGCAATCCCTTATTTGCACCACTGTGGCGCAACACACGAGGTTCTCGGTTCGATCCTCTGCCTCTAGCTTCCAGCCGATGGCGAAACCGTAAGGCACCATGTTCTAGGATGGAAGAAAGGGAAATTGAAATATAAAGAAATTATTATCTGCAATCTTTTCGTTTTACGAAAAAATGCAGGTATTGCAATCGCTTTACTTTTTAGGGCAAACAACCCCTTCTGTTTTGTAGTACCTTTTTCTATATGTTAAAGCCGTAATTACACAATAAAATCTATATGAATATATTGCTTATAC
>LQRL01152451.1:0-11281 GCA_001703475.1 Hydroides elegans
GGGGCTTGGGCTTTCAAAAACTGCTAGTTTGTGCTTATATTGCTTATATAAGCAGAGTTATGACTGCTTATATTTTACCATTTAAATAGTTACGATTTAAGTTCTGTTGTCGCTTCTGCAGTGATCACGTGATTATGACGTCATAATCAAAATACAACACAGTGGTTGCTCGGTTCCTCTCGATCAAGAGTTTGAAATTAGACACCATAATATCAATAAAATTAATTGGTTTGATTGTTATTCACACATCTTATTAAATCTCGATCAGCTGAAAATTGTCGATTCTAGAGCACTTGAAAAATGTCAATTTTTATTTTTTTTCCTATACTAAGTACTTTGAATGCGCGACGTTTGTATGAAGGAATCGAGTTAGAGTTTTGACTTTTGACACGGATAAACCGAGGTCAGAACTCTTCTAGGGTTTCATCTTGATCGATTGAAAATTGTCGATATTGGAGTACGTTGAAAATGGCGAAAATTTTATTTTACAGTGTTGGATTGCCTTGATTAAAAATGAATGAAAAAGTTCTAACACCTTCCCGAGGGGCCTGGTGCATTTGGTGTGTGGTGATGCAAGCAATCATGCTTATGTAAGCATTGTTGTCATCAAAAAAATTGATGCCTCACTGGCCTTGTCAGCTGCCTTTTAAAAACATATAGGGTTTGCTTATATAAGCAATCGTGCTTATATAAGCATATTTCCTATTTTAATAAAAATATGTTTTTGCTTCATTGCTTCACTGGCCTTGTAAGTTGCCTCTCTTAAGCGTTTGGGTTGTACATATATAAGCTATTATGCTTATATAAGCATATTCCTTTTATACATAAAATTATTTTTTACGCTGAATTTGGCTTGTTAGTTGCCTCTCAAAAGCGTATGCATGGGCTTTAAAAGCAATCGTGCTTATGTAAGCATTTTTTTTAAATTTAAGAATTAAGTGTGCTTTTGCTTACTGACCTCGTCAGTTGCCTTTAGAACGAAGTGAGTGTTAATGCAAGATGTTACTCCGATGTTGTTTACATCATATGATCATGTTGACGCTATAACCCTAATATGTAGACAACCTGTTGTTTTGATGCCAATATCCTCTACGCTTTCAATGTAGTATACAAACATTTGGCCGCAGGTTGGTCTCAAACATACTATGTTATATTACCCCGATCAAAAATATATTGAGAAGTGTTTTCACCTTCCTTGGCGACCTACAGCATTGGGAAATGCTTGTATAAGCAATAGGGCTTATTTATGCATATTTGTTGTGTAAGTAAAATGTTTTTGTTTTACTGGCTTGTCAGCTGCGTCTCAAAAATATTGGAGTATGCTTATATAAGCAATCGTGCTGATATCAGCATATTCTTTATTACATTAAAAGATGGTTCTGCTTCAATGGCCTGGTAAGCTGTCTCTCAAAAGCACTTTGAATGTGCTTTTATACGCAATCGTGCTTATATAAGCATATATTCTTTAGTTTGAAAAAAAGAAATCTTTACCTTACTGGTCTTGTCAGTTGTCTTCATGATGAAGTGATGGATACTACATGATGTGCTCTGTTCTTTTTTCATCACATGATTTTGATGGTTTTTGACTGCAAATTAGTTCGCTATTTCCATGGTAAATTTTAGTACTTATCATCCTGCATGGACGATTTTTTTATGATGACGAGGCATCGGTCAATAACCTTCTAGTTTTAACTAAATACTTGCTAATACATTTCATATAAGCAAATTTTTCATTTTCGCAATATAATCGTTATTATAGGTTTAGGTATATATTTACATAATGTGTCTTATTCATTTTCATACTTCTCGATATTTCGAGATTATCTCGTACATACATAATTAAATCTTAAATGGTATGTATCTTCATGATATTTTTTTAAAACATTTTTTTTCTGTGTATTTCAGATGATCCTATCTCAAGGATAGAAGTGATGAAGATTTGTAAGTAGAATTCGGGTACACTTTTGATTATTAACCATCACAATATAGGTATGCCTTATCATTTGTTTTTATACTTGCATTTGTGATCGAGGTGTTACTTTCTCTCTTCATAACAAATCATTTCGAACAGTTTTGCAAAAGACTAATTGAAGTTTCTAAATGCATAACATATGTTCATCATTTACTAAGCAAAACTTTAACCTTATTTTTTTATTTCAGAATAAAGAAGATATGGTCAAATGCGAACTGAAAGAGATTTTTTTCCTAAGCTGTGCAATTATTCTGTTGTTAGAAGTTCAATGCAGTTGTTAATACTAGAGTCGATAACTATGGTTATAAATGTTTTAAATGTGAGGGGTTGCTTTGTGTTGTATGCGTGTCCATAGATTTTGAGAGGGAGTGGGTCTTACTAAAAAAAGGTAGATGGGGGGTCCCAGGCACGCGTATAAAATGAATAAACCCTTGAAAATAGTACGAGGTTAAGCGATGAAAACATATATTACAATGGTTATTTTTTGAAAGGTGTAACAAAATACTAAAATAATGACATCAAATAACGATATTCACAACTTCTTAAGAATAATAGCACAGCTAGGGAAATTTATATGGTTGTTTCATAGTGCAAAACTTCACCAAGCTGCACTCATCAACATGCATTATGAAGCAACCCTATCTGATATATAAATAAAAAAAGTTTTCGTTTATTTCAGGTTTGAAGTCATCATCTCTGCTACGCTGGAACGGTTCAAGTTTAGACACTAGTCCTTATTAGGATAAGCCCGAACTGCTTCCTTCCAAGTATATAGAACAGAGTGCTAATTTTATCAAAAGCGAGGCCTTATCTGCATGGATATATGAATGAATGAACTATTATTCTGTGAACAGAAAACTATTTGAATAATAACGTTACTGGTCAGAACTTTAATAGCTTTCCTGATACAGATCAATTTAAGACGCTAGTCCTTTTGAGGATAAGCTTGAACAATTTCAAGGGAATAGCAAGTTATATAGGAAAGAGTGCAAACTGTGAAACGTAACTACAAGAATATATTAAAGTGAAGCCAATAATTGTTAACTGAACACTGTTTGAATTGTCATTTGGTGTACTGATACAAGTGACTACAGAGGTTGCGGAAGGCGCTCTCACCACCGCAAGGGCCAGTGTACTCGTGTTAATTGCTGTTCATCACATTACAGCAATAAACCCTAACAATTGGTTCGTTTTCCAGTGCATCTGCTATAAACTCTGCGTTAACAATTTAGTTTCGGCTCATACTTTGTAAATTCACTCGAAAAAAAGTCCGACCCGACTTGAAAACTTGTTTTGAATAAAAAGTTTTCGAATAGGGGGTGTTCGATAAAGCTGGACCTCGGTTTTATCGTCCGAAAGCGAGGTGATTCCGCATTTCTGCAGTTCATGTGGATGATATTGACCTGTGTTACGAATTGCAGACCCCGATATCGCGTCACGTGCTATTCGGGTTTTTAACGGCTTAAATCGTGACAAACCTCTAACGAGCTAAATAAGACAACTATCAAAAAGAACCTGACATTAAAGAAATTTTACTAACTGAGAACAGGTTGCTGTGCAATCGCTTAAGAACAACTGAATTAAAACCCATTACAATGCCACGAAAACGGAAAGGTGTAACTGCTGCGCAGCAACGCGAACGACTGAAAAGACAAAACAAATCCTCTATTAATGGCCAATTGCAAAGCCACCAAGGTGAATCGGATGTGGTAAACCCTCATGAACCTGAAGCATATAAAGTTATTTCTGGAACTTTTCACCAAGGTGATATTCGGTTTCAGTACCCTGGGGTACAATGTGCATATATTTCGTTAATAGCACTGATTCGCATGACGCGCAAAGACCCGCAACAATGGACTTCAGGACACATTGATTCATGTTTGATGGATGGAAATTCAATGTTTTTGAAACATTGTGAGGCAATTAACATTGAGCCTAAGATGCTAATGGCAAATGAACTGCCCAAAATTGTCCATTTTACCCAAACATCGTTTGTATGCAATCAGTCCGAAAGCGATATTGAAGTGGGTCTTTTAAAGCCAAATGTATGCGATGCAAATCAATGCGTGGCAAAAAGCATCGACAAAGCTCTTTTGGAAATATTGGATAGTTCACAGACATGTTTACTGTTCTGTGTTGGTCTGACAAGTGCTATTGCAAAAGTGAAAACCCATTACTATGCTTTCGATTCTCATTCAAGGGGGAAAATGGTTTGTTAGATCCAAATGGAACGGCTGTTTTGATGGTGTTTGAACAAGCGAATGATTTGGTTTTTTACATAGAAAGGCTTTTATTGGACTCACTAAAACTTGACCCAGCTGAGCAGTTCGAGTTGGTACCATTGAATATATCACAGCAATCCATTGAAATCCCCACGGAAGTATCGAAATCTTGCTCGGAGACTCTTGAACACATAACAACAGCACACTCAACTGATACTTCGGAAACAAGAGAAAGTATTTCAAACCAAAAGACAAATGCTGAAACAGAAATAAATAGCATTGTCACAATTAAATCTATTGAATCCTATTTTGAAGATCAAAAAAGGCGTCAAAAGCTATTTCAAGAAGGCCAAGTTGACAAAACAACCCCTCATACAGAATCAAAAAGGAATGAATACATGAAAAATTACATGAAGAGACGGCGTTCGATGGAAACTATCAGACAAAAAGAAAATAGTTCAGCTAGATCAAGAATGCAAAATATCCGTAGCACTTCGGAAGGAAAAGAAACCAATAAAAAGAGATCTGCTGAAGGAATGAGAAAGTTCATTGAAACTGATTATGGAAGAATAAAACACAACAAATTATCTGCAGAAACAATGAGGAAACGGTTATGTTCACCCGAAGGGAGACTAGACCATAACAAACGATCAGCTAAAAGCATGAGAAACATGTTGAAGGACGATCAAAAGAGATTAAAACACAGAGAAAGGTCCGTTGAAGCTATGCGCCGAATGCTCACAGATGAACAAAAGAAACAAACACATAAGGAAAGATCAGTTGATGCTTTGCGTCGAATATTGACGGATGAACATAAGAAAAAGCAACACAAGGAAAGATCAGTTGCAGCTATGCGCCGAATATTGACAGATGAAAAAAAGAAACAAGAACATAAGGAAAGATCAGTTGAAGCAATGCGCCGAATGTTGACAGATGCGCATAAGAAACAAAAACACCAAGAACAATCAAATGAGGCTTTGAAAAGAATGTTGAAAAATGAACAAAAGAAACTAAAGTATAAGGAACAAAAAGTTTCCTCTAAGAGACAAAACCTAAATAATCCTGAAAAGAGACAAAAACACAGGGAAATGTCAGCAGAAGGTATGCGTAAGTTTCTACAAGACGAACAAAATAGAAACATACATAGGAAAAGAACTGCTGACGGTATGAAAAAGATGCTCTCGGTTGAACCAAAAAGAGTAGAACACAGAGAGAAGTCTGCACAAAGAATGAAAAATACACGCAAAAGAAAGGCTTACAACACCGACGAGTACTTGTTGAAAAAGAAACGAAAAACCGGTTTTACGTTTGAAGAAGCTATTAACAAGTTTAATGAAGCTATTCAAGATTTGTGTTCATATGTTTGCAGCAGTTGTCACCAAACATGGTTCAAACAATCAGTCCGAATGTTGTCGTCTTTAACGACAAATATCGATGCATCGTTGTTGAAACAGTGTGCCACGGGTTATTGTTCCGTTGAGAATAAGGAGTGGATTTGTAAAACATGTATCAATAACATACGCCAAGGAAAAATCCCCCGACTATCTGTGATGAACGGTATGAAATTTCCGGATCAATTACCAGAACTGAAACTCAATAGTTTGGAGGAGCGCCTGATATCATTGAGAATACCGTTTATGCAAATTCGAACTTTAAACAGCGGAGGGCAGTTCTCCTTAAGAGGTTCAGTTGTGATTGTGCCAACAGAAATCGAACCAACTATTCGTGCTTTGCCGCGAGTACAAAACGAATCTGAAACTGTTCCAATGAAATTAAAAAAAATGAAAGTTCTGAAAAGTGCAGTGGAAACGGAAAATGTTCGCCCAGCATTTGTACTGAATGCGTTAAAAACCCTGGCAAATACTAGTGATGTTTTATAAAGAAGCAAATCTATCAATTGATGAAGACTGGACCATCAGTAATTCAGTGACGGAAACCGAGAATGATCTCAATGATAAAACAAGTACAAGCGACGAGTCAGACACATTTAGCGAAGTGGAGGATGAGGCCCCCCCTAATGACTTTCCTCGATGATCAAGCATATGATAAAAATGCGATCATTTCTGTTGCACCTGGAGAAGGCCAACGACCTATCAGTATTTTCAAAGACCCATATTCTGAATACCTTTTGTTTCCAACACTTTTTTGTGGAAAGAAACGCATGGACAATTCTGAACGACATGCTCCTGTATATTACAGCGATATTTGTAAATGGGAATTACGAAGCATTGACAGACGAGTGGCAACTCATATACCAAATCTATTTTACAAAATGAAAAAATTACAGACTGAGCAAGTTTGTAATAAAGTTCATCTTGCTGTAAGACGGTGCAAAACAAAAGGAAAGACTGCCGGGTTTATTTTGAAAGACAACATGGGCGAGAGCCTTATCAGGTTAGACGAAGGTTATAGAATTTTCAAAACCATTCGAAACTCACCTCAATATTGGGAACAACAAAAAAAGGAAGTGTTTGCAATGATTCGACAACTTGGTATTCCCACGCTGTTTCTATCCTTCAGTGCAAATGATTTACATTGGAGGGAATTAATTGCTTCTCTCGGAAAGCTAGTGGATGATAAAGATTACACCGAGGCTTTAGATACTGATACTCTATCTTGGGAAACTAGATCGCGCTTAGTACAGACAGATCCTGTTACATGCGTGCGCCATTTTGATCATCGAGTTTCACAATTCATACAAACCATTCTGAAAAGTCCAAACAGTCCATTAGGTGAAATGGAAGACTTCTTTTATCGCGTTGAGTTTCAACAGAGAGGTTCACCTCATATTCACATGCTTGTTTGGATAAAGGGTTCTCCGAAATACGGTGACGATGACGACCAGGATGTTATTGAATATATTGATACCGTTGCCTCTTCTAGTTCGAATGTACCAAGTGCCTCCGAAACATATGTTGCAATGCAAAGACATAAGCATTCGCGAACTTGTCGCAAAGGTGGTAAGGCAGAATGTCGCTTTGGAATCCCGTTCCCACCAATGCGAGAGACCGTCATATTGCAACCCTATGATGGGGAAGATCGGCCTCTTTATGAGGGTTACTTCAAAACTGTTCAAGAACATTTAGTCGGTGTAGATGAAAACCAAACGTTTGACGATTTTTTGTGCAGCATTGATCTCTGCGAGGCTGATTATATCAAGGCAGTTCAAACCAGCATAACGAGTGAAAAGGTATTCTTGAAGCGAGAACCAACAGATAATAGGATTAATCCATATATCAGAGACATGCTAGGGGTATGGAAAGGAAACCACGACATTCAATTCATTCTTGACGCATATGCATGTGCAATGTATATAGTATCATACATAAACAAAAGTGGAAAAGGAATGAGTTCCTTAATGGCAGAGGCTTGTAAAGAGGCGCGCAAAGGGAACCAGACACTGAAACAATCTGTACGGCATATTGGAAACAAGTTTTTAAACGCAGTGGAAGTGAGCGCTCAAGAAGCAGCTTATCTTATCCTTCAGCAAAGAATGTCATTAAAAAGTAGAGGCTGTGAATTTATCCCGACAGCACCCCCGGGAGAAAGAACATTCCTCATGAAAAGCAAAAAAGAATTGGAAGCCATGCCTGACCATTCAGTTGACATTGAAGCTGACAATATCGTCAAACGATACGCTAGGAGACACATAGTTCTGGAAAATTATTGCCTTGCCGACTTCGTGTCAAAGGTTATTTCAGTAACCCCGAATAAAAATAAGCAACCTGGTACTGAAGATGATGAATGTCTTGATAGCGACCAGGATGAAGATTCAGGAGACCAAAATGAAATTGAAACATCACAAAAGACCCGTTATTCGTTGAATAATGATGATTTCCAGATCAATCTCCGCACAAAACCAAAAATCATTAGATATGTAAAATACAACAAAACAACCGACCCGGAAAATTACTTTCGAGAACAATTAATGTTATTTTATCCCTGGCGAAATGAGGCAAGTGATCTTTTGGGACGCTATTCCACTTATGAAGAACGCATGAAACCAGTCATTCGAGAAATTAATGACACAAAAAAGCAGTATGATGCAAACTCAGAACTTTTAGAAAAAGTCGAACAAGCAGCATCCGAGACACTAAAAATGGAAGATGTTGAAATTTCCCCAAACATTGACAGCATAGAAGCCAAAGATGCAGAAAATGAGCCAGTTCAGTCATCAAAATACGTCTTTTACAAACGAGAAGCTCGTGAACATACATATTATGATTTGGGCGCTGATATCGGTATAGCAACGCACCTGGCAAACGATGAAATTGAGATGATCCAATCAAGATGTCTAGAAAATGAATATTTGGATTTGCTGTCGAAATTGAATCTCAAGCAGCGACAGATATTTACACATATAATTCATTCGCTGATATTTGCACCTGAGAAACAGCTTTGTCTATTTGTAACTGGAGGTGCTGGTGTTGGAAAATCACTTTTAATTCGCACACTTTATCAGGCGCTACATAGAATTCTGTGTTCAGATTCAGGCCAAAACCCGGAAGATATAAGAATTCAAATGTGTGCGTATACAGGTCTTGCAGCATACAATATCCACGGGTCTACATTACACAGTGCCTTTGGTATAGAGCCGAATAAAAAGCTGATATACAAACCACTGTCAGATGAAAAACGAAACACTTTTCAGACAAAATTTATGAGCTTATCGGTTCTAATCATAGATGAAGTCTCAATGGTTGGTACTGGAATGCTAAACTTCCTGTATTTAAGGTTGCAAGAAATCAAAGGTAACAAAAGTCCATTTGGTGGAGTTCATATCATTCTTGTAGGAGATCTGTTTCAATTAAGACCCGTAGGGGATAGCTGGATCTTTTCAGATAGTTCTTATGGCTACTCTTCTTTAGCCCCAAATCTTTGGCAACAACATTTCAAGATGTTTGAGTTAACTGAGATAATGCGTCAGAAAGATGATGCAGCCTTTGCAGAAATGCTGAATCGCATAAGAGAAGGAAATCAAACAAAAGAGGACACAGCTCTTCTATGTACACGAAGTATTACACATGCAGACTCACGATATGGAGAATTGAAACGAGAACTTCATTTGTTTCCTTGCAATGCTGCTGTTGACAATCATAATATGAGTTTATTCAATGAATTGATTACTGAAAAGGCAGAAATCAAATGCTCGGACACAGTTTTGGGTGAAGACTCAGAAGAAGTAAAGCAAAGAATTCTGAGGCAAATTGATGGCAAAAAGACAAACGATACAGGCAACCTTAGTCAAGTGCTCAGGGTTGCATTAGGTCTACAATATGACACAACACACAACGTTTCCATTGAAGATGGTATTTGTAATGGCACACCATGTATTTTGAAAAAAATTCACTATATCCAGCAAAGTCCGGTTCCCAGTTGCCTTTGGGTCCAATTTCCTGATATTACCATCGGTCGAAAAACAAGAAACGAATACATGCATTATTACACGAAATACCCAGAAGTATCAAAAGAATGGACCCCAATATGGAGCGTTCGCAGAACGTTCATGTTTAGACGAAAGGCCATTGTTCGACAACAATTCCCACTCAAGGCTTCTTCAGCCAAAACGATTCATAAAGCTCAGGGACAAACGAAATCATGTGTCATTGTTGACATGAACTCCGGCTCGCGACCACATCAACACTATGTTGCATTCAGTCGAGTGACAAGCCTAAACGGTTTATACTTGCTTAATGGATTAAGTGGAAATATCCAGGTTGACCATCGAGTTGTCGTTGAGATGAAACGTTTGCGAACAGAAGGAGTTGTCGACCTTTCATATCAACCTGTTGATGATCACAATGATCAGCTTTTTGTCGTCTTTCAGAATGCACAAAGTTTACGACTGCATATTCCTTTGATACGAAATGATAGTACTTTCACGAGTGCTGATGTGATTTGTGTTGCCGAAACTCGACTTCATTGCAATGATTCAGATTCCGAATTCTCGATAGAAGGATTTCATCCAATTATAAGAAGTGACCAGACCGTTCCAGATGGACGGAGGCCCCCACATGGATTAGCAATGTATGTGAAAAAGCAAATAGAAATACGCTTGATTGAGAGTGTTTCTACGGAACAGTTTGAGTGCTTAATTGTGGAGTTTAACCATCCTTCTTTGTGCCAATTAGTCACAATCATTGTCGTATACAAGTCGCCACTTTGCAGAACTGACAAATTCAAAGAACACATTCTATCATTGGAAAACATTATTATAGTTGGTGATTTTAATTACGACATTTCTCGCGACCAAAATGCCAGCTTTCTGCAATTCATGCATTCTTCTTTTCCGAAAACCAAGGCACTCAATAGTTTGCAAACAACTCGTGATAAAACAAAACTTGATCTTTGTTTTACGGGCTTTGGTAAGGCATCGGCAAATATAATATCATGCGTTTGGTCCTATCATCACACATTGATTGTATCCCTATAATAGTTATACTTCAAGCTCCCTACATGGTTACTCTATATCATTTCGCATAATCAAATTAAGGGATACTGAATAGACTTAATCACTCAAATTTGATCATCGGAAACATATGCAGGATATAGCCGTTGCTTCCGAGAAACGGCAAAAATATTCTGTCGGGGATTTGGGAGTTATTCATGGTAGGGGCTGGTGGGTTCAACGGAAGTCACTTGTGCTATACCAACCAAAGACATGGGTAAGTGTTTGATATTGTTGACAAAAAGCACCATCAAGGAAAAATTTTGTTTGCTATATTCGCTTTGTGAATGTTCGCTTAGTGAGCTGTTTCGATTGATCCATATTACCAAATACTTATTTATAAAAACAAGTCAAATTTAGTTTTAAAGGCTCGATTTAAACCTGTGCAAGGTGTGGCACACTGTCCTTTGACAGTCTTGTATATATATTGAAGATGTGCACCTCCCCTTTTGACCGACCTGGCTCTTCCGGTTCGGCCCCGGGGGGTCTTAGAACATAGCCCCACCCTCAGCATTTCACAGATATATGCTATGTTTTGGTTAATGAACTCGTCCTAGGGTTTTCAACCGATCAACCTGAAACCTTTTGGAATCGATTATATATATGTTGAAGATGTGCACCTCCCCTTTTGACCGACCT
>LQRL01152452.1:0-21527 GCA_001703475.1 Hydroides elegans
GTGGGATGCCGCTTGTGACTTCTCCCCATGAGGAGAAACAGTTGTTGACTGATACTCTTTGTTTCCTGTTCGATAGGAAATCGGTGATCCACCCGAGAACGTGCCCATCGATGCCGTAACTCTTCACTTTATGGAGCAGCCTTTGATGCGGGACTTGATCGAAAGCCTTCATGAAGTCCATATATATAACATCTACCTGGCCATTGTTATCCATTATTTCAGTCCACTCATCTAGAACCTTGAGTAATTGAAGTGTAGTTGACCTTCCAGTTATGAATCCATATTGCTTTGGGCTAAACAGTCGATTTTTTTCCATGTGATTTATTAGATTGTCTCTTATTATTGATTCTAATACTTTCCCAACAATACTAGTGAGACTGATAGGTCGGTAGTTATTAGGCTGTTTCCTGTCCCCCTTCTTAAAGATAGCAGACACATGAGCATTTTTCCATTGCACAGGTAGATGGTCCGAACTGAGTGATTTGTTGTATATCATCGAGAGAGGCTTTGCTAGTACATCGGCAGTTTCTTTTAGAAGGCGAGGATGGTTATCATTAGGCCCCGGTGATTTTGCTGCATTTAGTTTCTTCAGTTTGTTCTTCACATTGTCTGAAGACACAGTTATATGGTTCAGTTCACTCGCGTATGTTTGTTCACTGGTCGCTGGCAAGGGTCCCTTTGGTTCTTTTGTAAATACACTAGTGAAATGCTTCAGCAGCGCCTCCGCCTTTTCGCCATCAGTATCGGAGAGTCTATTTTCTCCCGGTATCTGTAGCTGTGAAATGCCTTCTCTTGTTTTTGTTTTCGAATTGATGTATTTCCAGAACATCTTCGGGTTCGATTTGGACTGTTTTGCTATGTCTCTTTCTATGTCTTTTTTCAGTTTCCTTGTCATTTTGCGTACTTGGTTTCGGTGCTTGCAGTATTCTCTCCATTTCTCATCATCCTTCGTCTCAAGGTATCATTGCCAGCTGCGGTGTTTTTTGTTTTTCTTGCGAATACAGTCTTTATTTAGCGGAAACTTGCCCTTTTCTCTCCATTTAGGTTTGCCTGTTCGAAGAGGCACCCATTTTTCTCGAGCATAGTGTAGATGTTTCGCTAAAATATCCCATTGTTCGTCGGAGCTAGCGGCGTGTTTGAACTCTTCTTCCCAGTGTCTATCGAGGTATTCCGAGATACTGTCGTAATCGCCCTTGTCATAAATAAAACGAGGTTTAAACTTCATATTTGTGTCTGTTGAGCACTGGAATTTAAAGCAAATTACACAATGATCACTTTTCCCGAGAGGGCTGAGGTGCCTTACATCTGATACCATTCCTTCTTCATTACTGAAAACTAGGTCTATAGTGCTTGGCGATTGGCCTACTCGGCAGCGGGTTGGCTCTCGTATGTGTTGGTGGAGAAAACAGTCTCTAATGCACTCGATAAAACTATGTTCATTACTTGCGTCAGATAAGCTAGTTGAACTATGATGCCAATCTATATGTTTAAAGTTGAAATCGCCCATAATCAGCTTATGTGTGTATTGTTTAGATGAAACATTCTCCATGAACTTCAAGAGTTTGCCATTGTTTAGTTGCGTACCACTATCACTTCTGTAAATCACTGTGATCATCATTTTATCGTTGTGTTGTAGTTTTATTTCGGCACATACATCTTCTTCATAGTCATCTGTCATGATCACTTCATTAGGCTCTAAAGATGAATGTACGTACAAAAGCACCCCTCTTCCGATTTTGTTTGTTATATTCTTATGGAACATCTGATATCCCGGTATGTTATATGCAGCAAGAGTAGGTGAGTATCGATAATGCTTGGGTTTGACTTCAGCTATACCTATGATGAGCGGCTTATGTATGTCTATGTACAATTGCAGTTCGTGCATTTTGTTTTCCAAAACATCAGGATTCGTGTATAAACATTCAACACAAGTGCGGCTATTTACACGTGTGCTCGTAAACGTAGAAGTCTTATGTACAGTTTTCGCTTCGGCCCTTGAGGCTTTAAGTCTGTGTCTTTGACTCGCACTATCTTCATATCCCAAGGTGGACCTCGTACCTTGAACCTGTACCCCTTTTTATCGTTTAATTAAGCTTTAAGTCGTTTAATTCAATATTGAATTATAGTCATTAACGCAAATGGGTTGATAACTACTTCTTTCCATCCCCTCTTTTAACATGCATTTAGTTTGAGAGCTGTCAATTCCTTAATTTCTTATCATTTTCCAAAAAAACTCAAAATCTAGTCGAAAACACCTCGCTGACCTCGTATGTGCCTAATTTGAAACAGGTCCTAATTTGAAACACCAGGGATAATTCTAGCGTGCGCCATGGCGCACACTTTTCATATACGGCGCACAGAAATTAGGTCTGTGCGCCGCGCTGGCGCACGGTTTTCGTGAATGGCGCACGGAAATTTGACTTGTGCGCCATTTTTTTCTAGAACCTGTATTTTTTTAAATGGAAGTTTGCATGGAAGTGAATGCAATTGAAATTGCTATGAAATGGACCTTCATAACTCGTTTAATTTCTTAAGTGAAACTTGACATGTGAAGCTGAGCCTGACCATTATCACCTAGTTTTGCATCATTTATATACCAAATAGAAAATGTAAAACGTAAATTGAAAATACTAATCCATAACAATACTTTTCGGGACAGAATTCGACTGTACAATATGGACTGTGTTTATGTGTAAATTCGAAATGATTTGCATGCAGTATGACGCCTAATGTTTATTTTCGTCTTTTTTACGAACTGATTTTCTTTTACGACACACTTTTCTTTAAAGTACGATTTTAGTGCCGACTAAATCTGATGTCATTATTGCACTAATTTCTTGCGCTCGCGCCTTCAGTGCTCGCAAGCAAAATTAAGGAATGAGAATCAAAGTGCTAAGGCAAAGAGGGACTACACTCTTACGACAAAAAAGACGATATCCGAGCTTATGTTTGGGGTAAATATGTCTTATTTATACAATATATCTAAAAGGCGCACACATTTTGAAAATGGCGCACACAAATTTCGATTGTGCGCCATCGGCACACGAAACTGAAATTCTAGAATTATCCCTGAAACACTATTTAATAAAGTCGCCCCAGATCATCAAAATTAGCCAAATTGATCTGAAAACATCAAATGCATATTGTAAAAAATACAATTTATGAATATAAATTATGAATTGATGACTTGTTCATGCATAGAGAAAACACGTTCTTGATGCATGCCTTGATTATTTATCGTTTACTTAGCTGCACAGTAAACTAAAGAGATTTTAAATTAAGGTTAAATGTTGTTAAATGATCATATAAGTATATTAAATACATAATCAACGAGAGGAACAACATAACTTTAGTTAGATTTAACCAAAAAATGAAATTTGTTTGTGAATGTTCCAAATAAGGCACAATAAATAAAAGTGTTTCAAATTAGGCACAATGTGCCTAAGTTGAAACGTCTTCTTAAAAGTGAATATATTTATGCACAAGCATTGAATAATACAACCATTAACATGATATATTACTATTCGGCATAGCTTTCGTCTCCAAAAAGTTCAATTCGATTGGAAACTTACTAAATGAGTAAATTGAAATTTTACTAAAAATGTGTTTCAACTTAGGGTCACAGGTGTAAAACTTCTCGTCCAATCAGTGAATCACAATCATTGCATTCTCATTTGTTGAGGGACGTAACTATGGCGTGACGTAGATAGGACTGGAAGATTGGGTAAATTATCTAGGAAGTAAAATTCATCGTCAAATGACACTCTTTGCATCCTGTTCTGTTCTGTTTAGTGTCTATATACAACCCAAAATCTCATTAGGGCATTATCGGGTCGGCACCGAAGAAGGCCCAGAGTCTTCTACTGTCCGGGTTTCCCCTGCTCTATTCGATAAGACAGTGATGGGTCTTTAACGTGCCAGGGACAGGACCCGTACACGGCACCTCCAGCTTTACGTCGCTTGCGAAGGACATTATACCCCTAGGCGAGAAGTCCGTTATGACTCAACTAGTCAATCAATAGTGCCTCTAGCGGAGCTTGAACCAGGGACCTCCTGATTACTGGCCGGGTGCCTTAACCAACTGCGCCACGAACTCGCCTTTCCAACGAGGTCAGCGAGGTGTTTTCGGCTAGATTTTGAGTTTTTGGAAGATGATAAGAAATCAAGGAGTTGACAGCCCCCCCCCCCCAAAATGAATGCATGCTAAAAGAGGAGATAGAAAGGGATCGATATCAATCCATTTGCGTTCATGACTATAATTCAATAGTGAATTAAAATATGTAAATCTTAATCAAACGATACAAAGTTGGAAATATCAATTTCGGCCGAAGCTTAAATCTTCAATTAATCGCAAGTTTTCCTTTCGTTATGCAGTCTTTTTGTCATTTTTAACCAAATTAAACATAAATGACATGTAAATGAATGATTATGGCATAAAGTATATTGTTTGAATTTCATATCTCGTTTATCTCCCATTTTGTTTAAAGTCGATTTATATTAGTTCCGACTCGAAAATTTCAATTTCTCACCATCTAAAACTACATGTATGCCACACTGCCATATGATAGTGTATATGCATTGGTAAGCTTTCAAATGTCAGGAAATGCGTTATTTAAAATATTTTACCGAAACACCTTTCGAAACGAAAAACCTTCTTGACCTCGTAATTGTTTGGGGCACGTAACCAAGTTTTTAGGCCACAACCCCAATGGATGTGGGCCTATAGATTTTGGGTGTCCGTCTGTCCGTCATCGATTCTTTTCCAGACTGTTCTTTGTAACGGATTGTCGTAGAGATCTGGGAATATGCTAAAAAGGTCTTGGCGTGAAGATGCGCCTTTTGGCTGTTTCGGCCAGATTCGGTTACTGGAAATTGACCGAATCTTATCGAAACTTCCTAAAACAACGGTTTTTCAAAACATGAGCTTTTCCAGGCTGTTCCTTTGTCACTGATAAGAGACCTGAGAATAGGCTCAAATGAAACGTATTGGCGTGTAGATGTGTCTTTTGGCAGTTTCGACCAGATTCAGTTACTGGAAATTGGCTGAAAATGTCCAAAAACAGCTGTTTTCGAAACATAAGCTTGTACGTGCTAGAACTTTTAAACGGAAGGTAATAGAGACATGGTCATGTGCTCAAGTGAAAGCTTTTGATGTGTAGATGTGCCCTTTTGACAATTTCGGCCGAATTGGCCCACCGAAAGTTGGCCGAAATTGGCCAAAATGCCCCAAAAACAGCGGTTTTTCGAAACATGAGCTTTTACGGGCTAGAACCTTTGAATGGAAGACCATAGAAACATGGGTATAGGCTCAAATGAAAGGTCTCGGGATGTAGATGTGCCTTTTGACAGTTTCGACCCTAATCAGCCACCGGAAATTGACCGAAATTGGCCAAAATGCCCGAAGTTGTGATTTTCCAAAACATGAACCCCGGATCGTTTGCATTTGTTTTATATTTTTTTGGTGTACGAGGTCGAGAAGGTGTTTCTTTTCGAAAAGTGTTTTCGGTAAAAGTGAAAATAACGCATTAACTGACATTATAAAGCTTACCAATGTACCTACACTATTAAAAGGCCATGTTTCATGGTTAAATAAAGAGATTCAGTGAAATTTATTTATGAACTTATATAAACTGTCTAGGCGATAATCGAGTTGTATACAGTCCGAGTTATTCAGGATACATTTGTAAAATAAAACAGTGAATACATATTTAATATAATTGTTTAAAATTATAAACTAACACTTCTATGTGATGTATAGAAGACACGATTTGAAGTCGAATTTAAGCTTTTTGATATATTGTTCAATATCAATCAAGCAATTTATCTTTCAATGTTTGGGAGTGCCTATAAGGGGCTTGGCGTTTTCATCCCATGACCTCAGCCATTTTGTATGTTACAACAGTATATGTTTGAGTTCAATCCGGTGAGTATAAATTACTCGGCGAGTATAAAAATCGACCAGCTGACTTAAATTTAAACACACTCACAAAGGTGGCAAGTATATAATTGATAGAATCCTGTCTTAAGAAAATGGACATTGTTTTTATTTGAATATTTATATTGTAATGACTTTTTAAAGCGATCTAATATAGTACTATTTTTTTTTCGTTTTCAGATGAAAGCGATGTCCATTTTCTTCTGAATTTATTATTGGAATGGGAGACTGATTCAAAGAATATGGCAACATACAGTAAATCAAGTGAAGATCTAGTTTTAAGCATCATAGGATGTTTGATCGAACATGAATTTACCAAAGCTAAAAATCTTGTGAATGACAAAAGTCACACAAATGACTTAGAACTCGCTTCCTGGGACCTTGTACCAAAAATATGTGAATTGATAAATGAAGATTATACTTGCGTTGAAGGCTTTGTCGAGACTTGTCAATTCATTTTTGTACACTTATGCGAAGTTGGAAACGTGAAGGAGTTGCTGCTGATATTCCTCGAGCAAGCTGACGGTTTCAAAGATCATGACCATTTTATTGTCCTGCTTGCCCCACTGCAGAAGTGCTTACTAAAGTTAACAGCAAGACGTGGCCACTCTATTTCTCTTGTTCTGGATACACTCTATGCACATATCAGTGCCTTACCAAAACCTGATGCACAGCAATTGGAAGGTGACCAACGAAAATTGTTGGACGGCGACAGCGCCGTATCCGCTGTTGAGAAAGTCCTAGTGCCCTTTTTGTCTTTCATGGAATGCTTCATCAACGATTGTGGATGGGAAATCGAAAATGATATGAAAATAAGGGAGCGAGAAGCTATTTTGAAATGTCTGCTCAGAATTTTGGATCATCCTCTTGTATTTTTGGATTTAACTTCCGATGTCGATACCGATCAAGGACATTCTCGAGCGAGACCTTTAGCAGAGACTGTTGTTCGTGGTATTTCGAAATTGCGTTGCGACTTTGCGAAGTATCTTCTACTCCTACGAGGCAAAATTGAAGAGCAGAATGAGGAGAAAAAACAAAAAGACCGACAGCCAGACGAAAATGAAGATGATGAAGATGAAAAGGATTTAGTACCAGAGTTAGGTGTAAGCACATTGGCATACCTAGTGTTCAACGAAAATCTAACATTTGATTGTCTTCCACAAATTATGACGTATCAGTATTGGTTGGAACTGAACTTACCATTTATCACCTGCTTGCTGAAACAATCGGAGTGGTTGGTTCAGGAAAAGGGAGTGTTATTGTTCGAATGCATCGTGAATCGGATCCCTATCGGAAGCCTACCAGCTGCATTTTTCGGAACTCATAGAGTGAAGCTCTTGCTTCAAAGTCTCTTGCAGTTGTTGTGTACAGGACAAAACAAGACAGTTTGTCAGTTAGCGCTAAAGCGCTTTACAACGTTCATGTGGTGTTTCACCCCAGAGGGACGATACAAATTCATCATGTTTATCCTTAAGAAATCAAAACATCCGGGCATTCTGGGATATTGTATCACTCAGCTAAAAGAACTCATTGATAAAAATCTAGTAGCGGAAAATCCTAGTGATTACTTCTTGGGTAGTCATCTGACAACCATTTTGAAGGATGTATTTGTATTACCCGATGGTGAGACAACAGATTTGATGGAAAATAGAGACCAGATTATGTCCGCTCTTAACCTGCTCAGATACCTCGTTGTCCGAGACAAACCAAGTGAAAACCGCACCGGAATATGGACCTCTCTCCCACAGCTTGACCGCATCTACTGTGGCCAACTTCGCATGGGCCTCAATATGTCACGCGCGCATTTCCAAATGGACATGGATAATTTGAGGCAAGGGAAACAAATGAAAAGCAGCATGGATCTCGAGATGAGTGTGGGGTCGGATTCGATGCCGGGCTTAAGCAGGGAACAGAAGATGCAGTCATTGGGCGTGGCACTGCATACGTTTGACATGATGGAGAGTGTGCTGGGCAGAGTCAATGAACTTGCTGCTCAGATGCATAGGGCTGAGGCTCCAAGCAAAATAAAAGAACCATCTGATTAAATGAATAATTTTTGTGAAGCAGAAAGCTGCTTTTTAGTTGTGCAAAGTGAACAAACTCAGTTGCTTTTGGTGTTTATGAAATAGGAACGTAAGTTTGTAGTAGAAAAAGTGCTTATTAAATGTTGATGTAGTCATATAACGATAGTTTTGGCTGCTTCAAGATGTATTGCATTTATATTGTTGTTGATTCGACGCTTGTTTCTGAATTAAATGCTGATATTAATTTTCGCGAAAAAATGATTGCTTCAATGGGTTTTTTAAAACAATTTAATCGATATGGTTCAATTGTGCAATCGTATCTCAAGAATTGAAGATAAACCGCTTTGCATTAAAGACGTCTTATATTTCAAACATTGTTTTAAAGTAAGTTACACAGTCAAATATCACTGCCATTTGTCTCGAAAGCTGTAAGAATAAATTATGAGATGTTTTCAAGCTCAATTGTTATTGGTTATTATCTAATCATATTTGTTTTAACTTTCATTAAAACAAACAATATCTTAATTAAATACATGAAGATAAGTTTTGATTTTGTTCTTGTTTTTTCTTAAGAAATCACATATTGTTACCATTTTAAGACCGAAAATAGAGTGTGAATGAGAATACAGTAAAAGAAAACATACCACAGCACATGCATACATGTCCGCTATACATTTCTTGTAATCAGTCGTAATGTAATGAGCTGTCAGGTCGTTAATTTTATGTTCCGAAATACGTTAACAATTTCTGTTTATAAAAAAAAACTCCATTAATATCCATGTTTACACCCTGATATTGCTCTAGGTAGGTTCACCAATTATTACATACATTAACTGTTTCAAATATTGGATTTTATATTCTAATGGCATGGACTTTTGAAAAATGAAGTATGATCCTAGACGACCATTTGTCATTTACTGGTAGATGATAATTAAATATACAGTAGATCATCTTGTAAATATAATAATACTTTATAAAGATTTGGTATATTATTCCAATAAACAATTAGGTATTTATTGTGAGAGTTTTGTTTTACAGCCACAATTATGTTGCGAAGCCTGGTTTTGCGATCCAGGGTCACCCTATGTGGCAGAAATTTGCAGAGTCTTCGAAAGTGTTCTCAGCAAACTGAAAGGTAACTTGTACACTTTGAAAATCGAAAAAAAAAAACCTAAGAAAACGTTTCGTTTGATATGAGAAGGAAATTTGTTTCCCCAATTTGTTGAATTATTTGTTAGGTTAGGAACAGACGTTTTGTGAACATAGTACGATTATGCCTTAAGTTTAAAATCTTGTCTTTCAAGCTTTTGATGACCTAATTATAAATAGTATATTAACGATTCATAGCATACACAATGCAATTGAAACTTCACTTGATCAATGCAACTGTATAATTTGAATTCTGTATTTACACCAATTGTCTTTATTAGCACTGAAAATAGCAGCACAGATGAAGAAATAAAAAGCCGCATTCTGCAGAGTGCCATGCAATTCGTACCTGAGCATGGTTGGTCTCAACAGTCGATTCAGTTGGCCGTAGAGCAGGAAGGAATGCCCTCAGTGGCACATGGCATATTTCCCAGGTAGGTTTTGTAAAAGTGATAAGCATCTTTATTTCATATTACATTATTATTCATGAATTATCGTTGTTTAACTAGAAGAGACTAGTGCAGTAAATGCAATATCTTAATGTAGCCGGTACGCGTTATCGCAGCTCATAAATCATGTGTTCATTTACCTGCCATCTTTAGCTTGTTAAGTACATTTGAAAACTCAAAAGACAAATATATTTCAATTTATGATTGGGAACATTAGGCATATTGGACATATAATTATGCATATAAATTCATGTTACAGGGGTGGTATTGAGTTGGTTGAACATTTTTACACAACGTGCAATGATGAACTAGCAGAGGGCATGCGCGTAGAATGTGAACGCGTGGCCATCGGCGAACAGGTGTAAGTGTCAGTTTTTTGCATTTGATAAATACAATTTGAAGGCAAGATCAGAATGAATATAATCAACCCACTTTGATTAAATGTACAATTGAATTAACCTTTTTAGAAATAAAAGATCAGAATGGGGCCGGCGCAATGGCCTTATATAATACCAAATTGATGCAAACCTTTTCAAAATAGTACAACGCTTTGAGAAAGTTACCTCCAAACTGTGTATAGATTGCGTAATAGTATACAAATCTAAACAAAATGTGTGGAGCATATTAAATATAGTAGTTTAGATTGATGATATGTTCATAAAAGTTCATTGCCAATTACAGGAAGAGGAAAACGAATGATTTCATATATGACAATGTTCGTAAAAGGCTTCTCATGGTGGCTCCACATAAGAGCAACTGGCACCAGGTAAGACTGTTACTTCATCGGTCCAGATTTCTAGAGAGCTAAATGTTTTTTTTTGTCAATGTGATGCAAGCAAAGTTTTATAGAAGAGCAATGTTATTGTGAATGGACTTTTTGGAATCATGTAGATGTTAACATAGCGTGATTACGATCCAAACATTATTTTCATACAAATGCATGCTAATGCATAAGCTATAATTCGGATTATTAAAATATAATCTGGGATGAGTATTATAAAGGGATAAGAATCAGATGGAAGATTCTTATGTTCCTGATAAACATGACGCGTACCGGATGTCAGCTCGGACTTATATGTGTACACATGTGATAAGGCAATATTATCCATAAACCTATGATATTTTGAGGTGTACGATTCATATACTGAATTCATATGACGGTTTTCATAAATACAAGCTAATGACACCTTATTCTTGTGTCAAAATCTATTCAAATGATCAATAACATTTGGAGACATCGGATTTATTTTTACTCGGATGTTTACTCCAGAACAAACTGGCAACGCGGAAGTGTTTTTCAATGCGGAAGTGTAACTTCATAAAAGTATAGTCAGCACAAAAACTAAGAATGATTTAAATATATTTTATTCACTTTTCACCTAACATTTAAATTTAAAATGTAAATAGATGATATTTTTTGGATGACATTTGATAATAGAGCTACCCACTCCAAATAACTATCTCCCGCAAAAAACCTGACATTTTGAAAATTTTCAGCCAGCTAATTAAATTTTTACGTGATGAATACGGCTAGATTCTTACCCCTGTTATAATATTGATCCCATATATAATAGAGGCTATATAATATATTAACTCTTTTCAGGCGATGGGTCTAATGGTGCTACCACAGAACGCATGGATCGCGTGGATGAACCTTCATAATCTATGCGATGACATATGGTATTACGCGGGTGACAGATCTCTAGATGTAAGTCACAAAAGTTTGCTCTTGATCCTTATAGTTTTTCTTTTGCTAATATCTGATCACAGTTCATAATATAAATAGATTGATATTTCTTTTAGTATCAAAATAATGTTAGTTCTTTGTTAAGCGAGTAAAGATTGTACAACATAAAGTATATATCCGCATACGATTATGGCTTTATCATTACTGATCAGATGAACTACTACACAAAGAGACTGACCCTGGCCGCACTTTACAAAAGTACAGAGCTATATATGTTGCAAGATAGTTCCCCTGAACAGCAAGATACTTGGTTCTTCCTCAATAGACGGATGGAGGATTTGAGTACAGCAGGCAAATGTATCAAAGATGTAAGTTGGTTTCAGAATAGTTAACGAGCATTATATTGCTTATAAAAGTAACTCTCTCAAACGAACTGATTGATATAAGCATCTGGTTGTTTCGTAATATGGATTAATCGTAAAAAAAAGAAGAAACTAGTTGCACTATTGATATTAATTTTCCTTCGTTAAAATTATTTCATTGTTTTATTTGCTTGAAATTCATACTGTTCAGTCTTTAAATATTAAAAGAATGTAAAACTGATATAGTTATAGATCCATTTACAATCTGCAATGTTTTTTTTTTTCAGTTTCAAAAAGGATCTGGCCAAGCGGGTGAATTAGCTTACAGTGCTTGCTTAACGGTAATTTATCATCATTTGCATAGATTAACTATTTGAATTGTATTTACTAAGCAGTAATATGCTAAGTGTTTTATAAATGTTTCCATTCGTGGTTGAAATAAGTGTTTGAATATTAAATTTATATTTTATATATATATTTTTTTCACTATATGAAGTAACGAGAACTTACTCAATCGAAATGACAACAAATGTATATATTTGATTTCAGGCACAAAATATGCTCGGTATGAACAGCAGAAGTCGGTGATGGATGTGTTTTGATATTTCGTATTATTTACGCAGAACAAACACGGAGTGCAAAATTCGCATATGGACAATATTCGTGTTTGAAAATGTTGGAAGCTTAAGGCGTCAGTGTATTAAGATTACCTAAATCATGCTTAACTGATAATCAAATTGTTTAAATGTTTTTGTTTCAATTGAACTAGTGTTTTCGTTATATCATTCATGTGGAAAAAAATACATTGAGGATTGTTTATTCAATATTATTTCTCTCCTGAACTGAGCTGCTTTATTTACATACAATACATGAGGTTGATTGACTTACGAAAGGGGACGTGGTATGACAATTGATTTAAACTTTATATTTGTTAAATCTTTTATATTGATGTAGTGAACAATCCAGTTTACGACATTTGAATATTTAGACAATTACATTTTTAGGCTATAAAATAAATACGATTTTATTAAATCTAAATAAATGAATTGTTAAGTAGTGTTAAATCGCGATGGCGGTGTATCATGCAGTAAAGTTGAATGTTTTTTTGTGATATAAATATATAGCTGAATAACATTATTTTGTTTTATTTTAGGTTTATTTTTAATATTTTATCAAAATTTGATCCAAAAACTTTAAATATACATGTATAATACAACTTTATTAATGATTAAATACAGGTAAAAGTAAACCTATAACAAATACAAGTTTGTATTGTAATAAACGTGATCTAAATGTGGATAAAATGATATTTAGATAAATGAGAAATGAAAGAATTTCGAATATATTTATTAGTATACAATGAATGAAATATCACAGAATTGCAAACATATGGCACCATTTAATTATTAATACCTGCACGTCATCTAAACTAACCAATTGATCAATTATAAAGAATCAAATTTCGAGAAAAAAACACACCAGTATATCCTGAGTGACAGTTAAAAGCATAGTTAAATGCGATGACCAACAACAAAGATTATATACAAACATTTATCTTACATATATATATATATATGTAAGGCCAATTTTTAATAGATAATTTTACATTTATTTTATATAGTATCGCACTAGTATACTACAGGTAGTATGTATAAGTATACGATGCATACATGTATTAATGTACATAATTATATTTTTATTTATAATATAATAAGATAATACCAAGTATGTAAAGTTATACGAATCTCAAGAAGCGAACATGACATATCACTATAATTTGCCTATAGAGTATTTATTAACAAAATGGCTTACATGTATGTCACGAATCAGCTAGCAAAGTATTTTTTACCAATCATAGCGTTGGCGTATGCCTATAAACATGTCTTGATAGCTGATTCGTGATATATGCAAATCCCTTCATGCGATAGACCTTATGCAAATTTTCGCATGGGCAAGACTATATAAAACATAAAGTTGTATTGCACCGTATAGTCTTCAAATAAGGCATCCATTTATCCGTGCAATGGCCCCGCCAATTTCACCGAATAGTTCTTTGGTTGCTTTTCGGCTACAAGGGACGAGCGGGCATCGTGTACACTCATGTGGCGTTCGCGTTGGTTGAATTTAAGCGCTTGACGCATCGTCTTCTCCTTTTGGTTCACCCAGTCTACGTGGTCTTGAAGCGACGCCTGGAGTTCTACGTTGGTGGGGTAGGGTGATGTCTATGATTGAGAAGTGGGAAAAAAGAATGAATTTAATATACCTTGAATATCTCACTGCATTCTTGGTATATTTTATTCAAAAAATGAATAAATTTATAACCTAAAGCAAATAAATTCGCAATGGTAAGCCCAAAAAGTAAGGGTTTTTGCATCAAAAAGTTACATAGACTTGTGGATCCTCTGTGTATTTCTTTATTTTTGCTTACATATTCATTTCCGGAACTATTCAATTTGTTTAAGCAGCGAAAAGTGAACCCAGATGATCATCTTTAATCAGAATGAACAATTTACAACAAACTGATTTTAACGCTACCTCAGATCGAATCTTATTGACAAGGGCCTGGGAGGCGTGCTGCAGATAGAGCTTCTTTTTGATGAGCATGCACTCGGCTCCGTTGCTTATGAGGCTCAGCGAGGGTTGATCGTAGTGCACTATGTCCGAGAGGCCCTAATATGAAATTTTATGGAACTTTTATGTACTGTTGAAACAATTATTCATGTAATGTCATTGAAGTTCGAATAATTACATTTTTCCCAACGAATCCTATGAACATCCATGAACACTGTAGCTTCAGCGGAAGGAAAAGAAATATTTGGCCTATGAAATATTTCATTCTTTTTCTATTATTTTTTTTCCAATTATAAGCAGATATAAATATACGTTACAGTTGAATAAATGTTATAACAAAATTTTGCTTACAAAAATTTCGCCTTTAGTGAGAGTCTGGACACGAACAAACATAGGATCTTTGTCTTCTGGCAACGAAGGTATCTTCTGTTTAATATAAAATAAATTCTGGTCAGAGTGGATATAGATACATAAATATGGATAAACTAAACATGAACCATAGCCTATGGACAAGCATCCAAGACCGATCGAATTAAAAACATGTAAACAAACTTTTGAATTATTTAGATGCTTTGTTTTGAACTTAAAATAAACTTCGCGTATAAATTTGAGTTCGTCATATCTGTAAAACATTTTTAAAAATAATTTCCATATATATAAGAATTTTAAATTTAAAAGTCAATAAACAAATAACGAACCACTGGCTTCTTGTTGATTTCATCCATGATAGTTTTCTTTTCCATTCTATACTCGGTTGGTTTCTCGTTCAAAATCGCAAGGGATTCCTTGACGCTTGCTTGCTTGGACTCCTTCGCCTTCGCAGCCTCGTCTTCGGATGATTCCGGAGGGCCTTCGGAAATACTCGGTAACACGCCAAACAACTGTGATTTCGACCTCAGAATACTGTCGGGTTTATCTATAATTAGACAAATTTTGAATGAATATAATTATTTCTATACACGATAATTTCGAATGAAATTGATTCAATAAATGACATACTCTAAAAGGAAATATTCATTTTCTAATTACATAGTTAAATACTCAAATCAACCCATGATTTAGTTTCGAATAAATGAAACCTTTCCGTGCAACCTTAGGGATTTATCTACACATTTTTGAGTGTGCGACAGCGTGCGCATTCTAAATGATTTTTGTGCGACATTTTCGAAAACTGTGCGACAGTGAAAAATATTTTGCGACAATTTTGAACTTCTGGAATGTTCTATTTTTCACGAATTGCAACAATAAAACACATTCATTTACTGCGTATGAGGCTTTTTAGGTTACACAGGTCGTTCCAAAGTGGTGCCAAATAAATTGTGATTAATGCATACTCAAAATATAAACACTACAAGACTGTCCAAGGACAGTGTGCCACACCTTGCTTAAAGCTCATAATAGACGTCAAATTCACTTATACAGATGAAATCGGTTAATCTAATAATCAAAATCCCAGGCAAAATTATTAGATTAACCGATTTATTAGATTGACCGAACTTCCGGTCTGAAGAGAAATATTTTATGTATAACCTTGAGTCAACAGGAATTATCCATTATAACTACAAATGTATTGATTTTTTTTACATAGTTTTGAGTTTTATCAAATATATAAGACTTTTTACTTGTTCTTTAGAAATTCCAAAATTTTCGGCAATAACTGACTGAGTGTTTTTTTTTCTCGAATTCCTTAAAATACAAGATTTTTTTTCAGAGAGATTCAGATCTTTCTTTTTCTTTTTGATGCAACATGTTTGCAAGATTTTCATGAAATGATCTGGATTTATCTATGTTCTTAACTCTTTTCCTGCCAAGTTTTGACGCAAATAACTATCATATGTTACCAAGTTATGTTGCGTCATAACACTGTAAAATACCTCGTTATTCGCGTAGAGGCGGTATAGCGCAGTCGGTAGAAGCGATAGGCCGGCGTGCGCCAGGACCCGGGTTCAAACCTCAGGAAATCTATTTTTTTTTTTTCGATTTTTTTTTGTATTTGGTTAATTAACCATATTTTAAGTTCAAGGTATGAGAATTCAAAATATTGAATACTGAGAAAATACTTTTTAGCTTTCTAGCTTTCTATTTTCAGAAAAAAAAAACATTTTGATTTTTGTTTTCTTCACAATTAATATTTGAAATCATAATTTTAATATTAATCAAATTTGCTTGCTATTGTCTAATACACTGTTATTTGCAGGATATGATAGGTAATTTGGTTGCATTCAAAATTTCCGCAAATAGTGTTACTTTTTAATAATGAAGAACAACCCATGAGGCGTTCCTAAGAAAAGGCGTTCCTTTAGAAATGAATCTCACTTTCAAAAATCGCCCTCTAGCTTCCAGAATCTAAGGATAACCGTTGTCAATAATTGTTTAATATTTTGCTTTGTAATTTCGACTTGAATTTCATGTCAATGGTTTTGTTTCGGTATGTACGTAAACATTCGTAATTTGGGCCTCGAAGCAGTTCAACTTTCTGAAATCCACCTATCCCCATTTGACGCTAATTTCGTCTAAAACCCTTATTTGCCTTACGGACAACAAAATGTTTGACTTTCGGGAAACACATTACATCAAACATCCGTCCTTCAAATCGTCAAGACACCATCAGGACAACCAGTTTCCAGTCAGTTTTGAAATCCCTGATTTTTTCCCTGATCCAAGATTGATACTGGCCTAATCTAAACTGGTACTTTATAACACACCAAAGCTATATTTAGTTAATATATGAGCGCCGATGGCGCTAACCAAAATTTCAAAAAAATCATAATAGGATGCGATTTAGGTTTGATTTTTCGGGATGGCGTCTATTTTGCTTTGGAGCATGTCGTAGAATTCCTCCAATCGCAATAATCAGTTTATTCAAACATAATATGTTTAAACAATATTCTTTTTAATTGAACACAATAACTTACATGTATATATATAATATTAATATACAAATATTATAAGTACTCAAAATTTCTAAGCCAGCTGGTACGTAGTAGGAAACACATGTTTTTTGAACAGCTCATAGGGTGCTCTTCAATAATCAATGGAAATATCAATTGCCGATATTTGTATCCTGACATTTTAAAAGGTCATTGACATAATCGATTTTAACAATATATTAAACCAAATTTTATTTATACCCTTATTATCTAACTCCATATATGGAAACCCACCGTGGCCGAGTGGTTAAGGTCGTTGTCATGATTATTTCATAAAGTGTTTCAACCTCCCTTTACTTTTTTTCTAGTACACTGTTTTTAATCCTATTTTCTTAATAATCATAAGTTTTTTTTAATATCATTTCTATTTAGTTGAGAAAATTTATATTTTCTTAGGTGATAAAATATGTATTTTTTTTTATTAAAAAAAAAAGAATAAGTTCGTTTAGAAATTGTGGTGTCAAAACCCATTTTGAAACTTCAAATAGAAAAATTGAAAAAGAAATATTTCCCCAAAAATTGATTTTAAACAATCGTATTTTATTCATTTTTCATATATTTTCATTCTACGGATACTTTATTCAATATAAAACAGGTTATTAGTTATTGTAAAAGCTGTTCCCCGAATAATTGTAGCTAGATCGCATTTTTCGAAAGTCGAATTTAATTTTTGAATGAGGTATGGTTTTTAATACTCCTTTATCGTAAATATTTCGATTTCTATTTTTCAAAAAAAAGATGATCGTCTCATCTTTTTCAAACTAAATGAGTGCACTGACCTCTCCTATCTTCACCATTTGGAACTTTCTTTTTTAGATTTTTTATCTCAAAATCTGATTATTTATTTTATATTTTATTGCATCAAGTCGCAATGTTGAAACTAATAGTTTTCATAATTAGGTCGTGGGTACACTTCTAGGCATTTTATGTTAAATGTGCAAATGATACCTTTTAGGTCCGTCCAATTAATAATCAATGAAAATATAAATTTCCGATAGTCGTATCCTTACATTGGAAAAGGTCAATGACATCATTTATTTTGAACAATACAATACAAAAAAATAATATTTAATTAATACCATAATTATTTAAATCCATATATGGAAACCCATCGTGGCGGAGTGGTTAAGGTCGTTGGACAGATTCTTTCATTAACTTGTTCAACCTCTCATCACTTTCTTTTCTAGTACATTGTACAATGTTTTTCAATCATATTTTCTTTATAATCATAAATTAATTTTCTTTTTAATGATATTCTAATTTAGCTGAAACTTTTTTTAAAGTTAAAACACGAATAATATTCTTTAGAAATTGTGGTGCCTTAACAAATTGTGAGACTTCAATTCGAAAAATTAAAAGAATTTTCTTCCTCCAAAATTGATTTTAAAAAATTGTAATTTTATTTATTATTATTATTTTTTCGATCTATGGATGCATAATTCAATATCAAACACATATATAACATTGAATTGAATATAAATTGGCACTAAACCGCAAAAATATAAAAGTTTAATTTGCCTCATTAAATCCCGGTTTATCCCGACTTGGCAGGAAAAGGGTAAAAAACGTAATCCCGGTTTATCCCGGTTTTGGAGGAAACCGGTATTCCCGGTTTATCCCGACTTGGTCAAACGTCATTTACTGGAATCCCTCTCAGTAAAAAAAAAACAAAAAAAACAATCAAAGGCACCAAAGGCTTATACAATATTATACAAATGACCCACTATGGTTTCATTATTCGGAGCAATGGACCACAGCGGTTTGTTATTTAAGATGGGATGGAGTAACTTTGATTTATATCTTTTACAAATCAGACTTTCAAAAGCTTTTGCTGTACCTTGCTGCGACAGCCTGAGTTTCCTTATTCCGAATGTTGTAAATGTTGCTGATAAGCACGTAAAGTTTATTTGATAGTTTCCGTGATAAATGCTCAAAAAGATCCATTGATTATTAGAATAACAGGTGTTGGCCACAAATATTTCTCTGTTTTGGTATTAGAATAACCGATTTATTAGTTTAACGGATATTAGATTAACCGATGTTATTTATCATTAGTGTAAATGGCAATGAATCGGGGATTCGAAAATTTATTAGATTAAGCGGTTTATTAGATTAACCGATATTAAAATACGCGATTTTATCTGTAATACAATATTTCATAAAGGTTATATTGAACATTTTAAATGAATGACTATTTGGAATTTACATTGCAATCACATTACATGCCAGGCACTTCTAAGAGCGAGTCCTTTACATCTCAAATTATTATACAAACAAGACTGTCCAAGGACAGTGTGCCACAACTTGCACTAATCTCGCTGCGATATCAAAGTATGCCGATTAATTGTTCATCTTGAATTTCAACCATCAATAAACACGATTTAATAAAGCTATAAATCCATTCAATTGATTTCAGAACATTTCTTACAGTTACACTTTCATTGTGAATATTTTATAAATTTGATTTTAGTATCTAAAATGTTCTATATTTTTGTTCAGTTAATTACATATGGCAAAATTTCCTTGATATTAATTGGATTGAAATATCGAAAAAAAAGTATTATTTGTTGTTGGTTAGAATCATATCTCTTGGTTATATTTGTTTGTAAAACGTTTCAATATTTCTATTAGTTTACCCTTGAAAAAATAATGATTACTACAACAATGTGAAAATACGACCCACCATAGGACATTTGCGTCTTACAAAAAACAATGCTATATGCAATTATGTTTTAACTCAACCTTTTTTATACAAAGCTTCGATAAAATCCACCATTTGCTTACCTTAAAAGATCGATTTTTGCAAACAATCGCATGTTCTGTGTAATATTACACAATTAAACACTGGCGCATTCAAATCTACGAAACGCGAGGAAAATGGTGTGAAACGCAAATAATGCAGCAGTGCATACCACACACCCCGAAAATGGTTTTATTTTCAATCTAACTGGTGTCTCTACATTTGCCAGTCAACGCTATTTCATTGAGATATTTGTTAAGGCAATACATGAAAGACACAGTAATGAAGCTAGCACATGTCAAACATCCCGGAAATGCTAATTAAAATTCAACTGTTTAAAATATATCTATATGTATAAAACTGCGCAGTAGTTACTTTGATTATGACGTAATAATAAACGGGGATAGTCGAAAGAAATTAATAAAATATAACCTGTAATTCCATTATGTTCACATAAAGAATTTTATTTTTAGTTTCGAGCCATACAAGAAGCAAACACAAGTCAAACATCCCGGAAATGCTAATTTAAATTCGACTGTTTATAAAACTCTACTGCTGCATTAGTCCCTTTAAATATGACGTAATAATTCGCGTTATCTCCATAAAGGCAAGAGCCGCAGAATCACGTGATGTAAACAAACTACTAGGAACCTGTATTATCGCTCACTCTAACAGAACGACAGTCGCATAAAAAAGTGGCTCAAAATATGTTTTCATTTTTTATAAGCGCTTATATAAGCACAATTGCTTACATAAGCACAACTGGAATGCACAAGACCGTAAGGAACATGTTAAAAAAATCCGCATTCAAATCGGTTCAGAACTGTCGGAGGAGTAGCGTTTTTCCCGAAAAGTTAACGAACTAAACAGATAAATATATATATATATACATATATATGACTAAATCAATAACACCAAGTGGTAGTACAATCCACGTCTTGCAAAGCAAGCCGTGGCTAAAAAGCAAAGGAAATTGTATATTCAAAAACCATCAATTCACTTTGTTTTTCGAATCAATTTGCTTGGTACATCTCATTTAACCGTAAGAACACGCTGGTAGTACCGATTTACATACAAAAAGCCCAGTTGCGACATTTACAACAGTGTGGGTAATACACCGATTTAAAAACATAAATCGCTGATTTTTTAAGATAAAATTTAGTTATTTTTTTAATGATTCATCGACTAAATAGCGATTGAGTTTTTGCAGTTTCTTTTGTGATTTATACGGGTAGACTCATTACTGCCAACATTGGCCCTTAGTATGGGGTTATAGGGTGAAATATACAATTTGCATGAAATGGTAAATCAAGGGTGCGGGCTATACACCGGTGCGGGCTATACACCGGTGCGGATTATACACCGGAATAAAAAAAAAATCTAGATTTTTAAGGGGTGCGGGTTATACAGCCGTGCTGGTTATACACTGGCAATTACGGTACTCAAAGTAAAAGTTAAGCTTCCCGGAAGATAATTATTTTCATACATGTATATTTAACTGACGGGATATATTCGATTTTACTTGTTTTATATGGTATCAGCGGCCATTTGTTCATTTATGCAAATTAAACATACAAATAACAGGGTGTAGCATAAGCCAGAATTCTGCCTCGGTAACTTTTCGAGGGTACCTGAATTCTGCCTCGGTAGATTCGATTTTGGGTCGGTATTTTTTCGAGG
>LQRL01152453.1:6308-23574 GCA_001703475.1 Hydroides elegans
CATCTTATTTTTCTCATTTTACATAAACTCCTATAATTGATCAATGTCAAAAATAAAGTAATGTTCATATTTACAATTTATTCATTCATTTAATCAATTTTACACCTTTTGCATTCAATGAATGATAAATGATCAAATGGATATCAGAAGTGTATGTTCTAATTTTAAACATTAAAAGTGGTATTTCATTTTTGCAATGGCGGTTTAATGCAATATACATGTAATTTAGCATGCATCATCAAAGAACCAAGAACTCATTGCAGCTTCATTCACATATATATTAAATTGTATACACATAAAAATATATCACACGGTTAAAGGCACTAATTTCTCTAGAGGACTGATTCATTTTCTTGCAAGTTGGCCACTGAGGCCAATAAGTATCGTATGCTTGAATAGGCCCTAGAAAATCTAATAAGCGTACTTATTTCCCTTCGGATCTCCCAACTGGGTGTGCCCCTTGATGGTCCTTTGGGTAGAGGTCATTAAATGAAGGGATCCTTGCAATAATGTGATACATGTATATAATGAGGGCGGATCCAGAAAAATATGAACAAAGGGTGTCCATAAATAATATATAAGGACCTGGTCACATCGGAACCTTTCTCGAGTTGTTTCCCAACAAAGCCTGAATTTCAATGTTTTCCATGTAAGGGAACATAAGGGTGTGTTTCCACAGCGGAAAAGGCCAGTGGGTGTTTTTCTCGTTTATTTCACTATTTTCTTTATAAAATTTTAAACAACCTCTGAAAAAGTTAGCTATGTTCTAAGGAAAAAGTGGTTCCACGGTGGTTTCTCACACGAATCATACATATTTGACATTTAAAGAAAGGAATTCATGTTTTTCGACAAAACTCTCCCTCGTTTTCGAAATAACCTATGCGATTTGTGTTAATTTCCAACTCTGTACGTAGTAAAAGACAGCATTTTGTGTTGATGTTTGACATTTTTTACACACAAAAACTGTCTGTAGAATATGATGGACATTTTATAAATTATGAGTACATAACGTAAAAATATGGATGGAGCCGACGTTTTGCCAATGAGACTAATGGCCGGTTGCACTCCGTGGTGTTTGCCTCAAGCCGCGATTGAGCCATTCCTAAGCCATGCCTGAGCAACCGGCCAATAGTGTCGTTTAAAATCGTTCAGCTATGAGTCTCGATAAACCATAGTCTTGGGATGACAAACATATGACATAATGCTAAATATTATAAAGATATATGGGCTATAAAGTGCTTTATTTGTGGTGTAATTTAATGAGCAGAGTTATGAGTAAGGCAGCTTATAAATGTTATGGTTTTGCCCACTCTCTGTCGTGTCCCAAAGGAGGCCAGGTTCATTCGCTTCCATCTTTTTGTCGCGATGAAATACTAAAACAAATCTACAACGAAATGAGCGCAAAATTGGTAATTGGGGACTGTCATAAAGTGATCACTGTTGAACCCGCATTTTTTTATCTGTTCTGTTATGAGTTGGGTTATTGTGATAGAGCAATTTGCGTTATATCTGTTGTATTTTGATTACGTTATTGTATAATTTTATTCCTCGATTGTGTTTACTACGCTGAGTAGTAAGTCATTACTATTTACAATGGATTTTGATAAATCTTGATATATGAACGATGTATCAAGATGATCATCCATTTTATTGAATTCCTCAATTCGCTAATCGTTTGGTTCACATGGAAACACTGGTGGTAGGGCAAAAGCCACGCAGGGCAAAAGCCCCATAAGGCAAACGCCCCGCGAGTTTCGCAGGTAGGACAAAAGCCCATGTGAACATATGAATATATTCATAATTTACTTGTTTTATTTAAGCAAGCCAAACATATAAATGCAACTAATTACGACTCAAACACGTGTCTCTTGACGTGTCTCTTAGCCGGTTGTGTGTATGGATTTAGAGGTTTTGCAATTTATTAAACCATTAACTCTATACTTGCAGTCAGTTATGCGAGTTCCACATGTCTAAAATGCCTCTGTTTAATGATGATTATTATTCAAAGCCTTAAAGCGAAAAATAATTGCGCGCATTGAAATAATAAATATTTAAATTGATTTTTTTTTTAATCGCGCGCCTTTCGCCCTAGCTGCAAAAATCGCGGGGCTTTTGCCCTACGGGGCTTTGGCCCGCGCATCCGAAACACTAAACCCTGAAATCTCACATTTGTTTATCCATACCAGTCCTTACAACATCACACGTAGCCTCATGGACCCCCCCCCCCTTTTTTTTCAATGATTCCCAACTCTATTTGCCTTTTGATCACAGAATCATACAACGCAGATCAAGCTTCCAAAGGGCAACATTCGGGGTTCAGCGACAAACCGTGATAAAGGGTGTGATATGAGAAGCAATGAATGTTGACAGAAAATGTGCGAAGGGCCTGACTGCAATAACAAGCAAGCTGGCAATTGTCATGAAATATTAGCAGGGCTTCATATGAACCCTTTGCTTGATGTCTAGCTGTTGTCAGAAATAACGTATGCTCTGTAGTGATTGCATATACTGGTTCCATTAGGTTTTTTTTAAAGAATACTTTATCAAACCGAGATGTAAACTGGGAAATATTATTCAGAATTACCGTTTATTGTGTTTTTTCCTATTTTAATAGATTGGCATCAACTGTTTTATATATTTTTTTATCTTTGTCCCATTTAAATCATATGCATCGTGCAAACAACTCAAACTCTAGTATTGTCATATTTGTCTTCCTTATTTTTGCATTAGTTTTTGGGGGAAAGAAAAACGTAAATTACAAATAACATAGATGTCTATTGCCATATAACCATGCAAACGAATATACTTTGCGTGGAGTCTAAATTTAAACCGCGGGTCCAAGGCATATTCCGTGACAGGCCACTAATCACCATTGCGCAGCCTACTCGATCAAAGATGAGCTATTGTTTGTCTCGAGCAGCCAAGGTTCAGAGGCTGAGTTTTTTCAAGAGAACACACGGTGTGAGTATATAAGGATCCATGGAAAGGGAAAGTAAAGTAATATAGCAATCCATTCGCCTTCGAGTTGAAAACTATGATGATTATCATATTTTATTTTGAGCTGTATCATTCTTTTAAAAGAACGAAAAACGAAATAAAAAGATGGTTTCATTTTTATTAAAAATACATGAATGTTAACCTGATAATCATATTAATTGCCGAATATGCCGCATATGAAAACAGACATTATATTTATGTTATGTGTGGTTTACAAAATTAATTTCCCGTACATTGAAATTGTCAGTTTTGTATATTGTAAAAAAAAATGAATACTTACTAAAAAGTGTATTCAATGTATCCTTATATTCTTAGTCTACCGCATTAATATCGTTGTTTGTTCTTGTTAGATTATTGTATCAAGTAGATAATATTATCTTCAAGACACTTTTACAGCAGCAATGAATTATTGAGCAAGACAATACTCAACTTTGGGGTTGCCACAAGGTTTTTGCAAAAGGGCTCTGACGCTTTTAGAGGAATAGGGTTACTCCACTATCGGCCAGACATCACACAGCGGGAGATCCAGTGATACAAACACTGGATCTAACACGGGGTCATTACATTACACATGCATAAGCTTACCCTTGTTTTTACTGCATCGCTATTTCTGTTGAGTGTTTAAAACTTCAAAATACATATATTTTGTTCGAGAAAAAAATGTTCCTGGTTTGGTCAAGATTACTTAAGGCAAGTGGGACAGCATGTAGCAATTTAAAAAGGCAACCTGATTGCGAAGTATACTAAATAAATCTTCAATCTACCCTGACGGATTAGAAAAATGTTCGTGGAGATACAACTATATATTTCTTAACAAGCTTTGATTAAAATAGCCTTTCGGCACTGACTGCAATAATTATATACATTTTTTACCAAGAATAGATTAATATATGACATACAGTATGACATACAGTATGACATACTGTATTTGACTATCCTTCAAAGTTCTATGAAATATAAATTTTAAAATAATACTAAAACTACTGAGATATGGAAAGCTTAGAAATGGCGGGTGAAGATAGAGATGTATTATATTTATCAGCTAGGTCTTTCACGAAACATTCAAATATTATTTAATGTTAAAGACTAAACGAAAAATCGAGACCCGATATAAAGCTTTATAATTATAACAATGGATCTTTTTTACGAATGACTAAAAGCATTTTGCCGTCTACAACTGTAAATACATGTACATGTATATGTAAATGAAGGGTATTGTAGGCATGTAGTCGTCACATTATACGGAAAAGTGTAATTTCTAAACAACTATTCCGTAGTTTACTTTTTACATCAAATTGGGAAATGGTTCCAATGACCACTTCGTGATGACAAGAAAATACTGGTCTGCACATATCCCTCTTAACATGCTCTCAGCATATGTGCAATATTTAATGAAATTTTTATTGGCACTTTTCAGTTCATGATCCCTGTTACACGCTTTTATTCATCGTTAAACGTTTTCAATAGGAGTTTGGAGAAGAATAAAGATTAGACCTATATTTCTTATAGAATCCAATTTTCAAAAGCATCTCAAACCATTGGTGCACCTGCATCTACGTTCTACACCTATAAGTGTTTAAAGATCGTTTTGTTTTTATTGTTTTTTAAAGTATATTTTCTTTTTTCTTTTTGCAAACATTTCAGCATGTACGTGTGTATCTTAAATATAATATTTCGAAAAGTTTTTGTTTAAAAAAGAACTATGGATGCACTAAAATCGGTTTATTATCGAGCAGGCTACTAATAAAAACATAGTGAGAACGTGCATCACTTTGCCAGTGATTGTATCACTGACCCAGTTTTCACAGCGGCATTCCCCTTCTTGCAAGAGCAGTATTACTGCAACATGTTTGTCCAATTAGATTTGACAGACAAAAGACGTTGCGTGGTTGTGAACATAGAAAATGGGTACATGTCGACGTTTTCAACATTTTGTAACGTTATGAAATAGATAAGAGACATTACATGGTGAACATACATATAGTAAATAGTTAAATGTCCACGTTTTTTATATACTGTGTAACGTTGTGAAACTGTTACTCATTACTAGTTCAACATTATATAACGTTATGAAAGGGACAAGATACGTTCCATGGTGAACGTAGGAAACGGATTCATGTAGAAGAATTGTTCAATAGATCTACGTCATATAACGCCATGAAATGGAAGCAAGAATTTGCGATACTGTGGAAATGTTGTGAGTAGCCAGTCAAATACAGAAAATTATACGGAAGTGTCGTATTTAATGCTTAGTTTATTGCACCTTGTTTAAGTATTATGCATAATCATGCATAATCTTCACCTTAGTCGAGAAACAATTCAAAGTTATTACATGTAGCTTCGACCATTTGTTTCTTATCATCTAGCAACAGCGATTGAAATTCAAAACAGATAATTGCATAAAATTTCATTTGTTGGTAAAAATCACTATATATTGTATAAATTGATAAGATAATTGTTAAATTAACCTATACTTCTCTGTAGCTAAGATATCATCCCTATATAACAAAAAACTACCGTATATGCCACCTCCTTACGACTTTTCATCTATTCTTATTTCGCTCTCACTGTGCCACATCTCATATTTCTATTACCTGTCAGGATATGTGTCGTTCTTATGGTGGCTCCTTCAAATATGGTCCTCATATGGCAAGCAGTAATATATAGTAGGGACTGGCAAAACTGGGAGGGAGGGACAAGGATCAACAGCAATTGTTTGTCTTTATGTGTTATTTATACATGTATGTCTCAGTCGATATACATGCAGGCATACAGTACTATAAAAGGACGTATAAAGGCAGGAATTGATGTCGCTCCAAGTGTAGTCAGACCCTTTAGATTTTTACATGGGAAGAGCGGCAGAGGCATCTGTTCTCGAATGTTCTTTACAGGACATATAAATCAATTGTTGACTAAGTCTTATGAAGAACATATAAGGACCGCTGTCGCTCCTTGCCGCTTCCCGTGTAACCAGGCCCTTACTCAGATTTGCAAACAAAACATCTTCGGTTTTCAGTACAGATTTTTGAAATATCTATTTCCGCCCTAAACATTAGACTCCATGAATGCCGTAAAGGGGTAAGTTGTTGACAAGTTATAAACCAGTTTTTAAAATGTTAGTTCAAAACCGCACTACTGTCAGCATATTATTGTTGACATCAAAACATTGTATTGAACATGTCACGACCCGAAACCCTCAGGAACGCAAGTTTTGTTTTGATTATCCTTTCAAAAATAATATTGACCAAAAATGTGAAAATACAAAATAAGCGTGAAATCAGGTATTTGACTTTTTGGTAGTTAAAATTGTGTTCGAATTGACGTAGAATCTATTAGATTCTATTCAAAATATGGCAACTATTCTACTCATTAAGAGAAGAACAATTGTTGAAATTTATAATTAAAATATAAACTTAAAGGGTCAAGAGGTTGGGAGTTTCCACTGAGCATCTAGGCAGTTTCACATTTAACCTTTTTAAAGCAACCACATTCCTCAGATGTTTGTGCCATAGCTTTTGATTCAGTATCTCCACGACACATGAGAGATAACTACATAAAATGAGTTTTATGCTTGCCGGTCACCGATCTTATGTTTAAACGAATGAAGACAAATAGGATAGGTGGCTTGTATTTTATTATTATATATGTATGTTAACCTTGTTGAATATGATATTTTACATACATGTACATTTATTATGAAACACCAATACACATATTATACACAATACACCTTATTAATATAGTGATATCAACATAACAAAGTAATTAAATGAAACGTACTTTTACTATATTTAGCGCCAGGCCGAAAGATCAACGACTAATCGCCCAAATTAACTTTACATCGTTTATTTGTCAAGTTTGTGAGACGTACTTAAAAACGTTGACGTCAATCCATAATGGTCGGTAGAAGCCGTTCTAAAGTAGTTCCCCGACGATGTATTATTCCGCTTGAAAGATTACAGAAAAAAGATTGTGTTGTAGAGGCCAGGGCCCTTCTTTGATCTACGCATGACTCATTTAAGTCCCTCCGTTAAACCCTTCTTTCTCGAGTTAAAATAGAATAAATTCCCTTTTTCTGGCGGTTACTGTTCCATCGAATGGTATGAAGTATCTTGTCGTTTAGTATATTTTGAGGCAAAATCAAACATGAGAATAAAAAGTTATTATTCTTCTGAATAATTAAAATATATATACAGAGTAGCCCCTTACTTTTCTATGATATCACACACATACGTTTCTTTCTACTATTTAACTTGTTTTATTTTGAACGCACTCACAATGATATGCGCTTATAATTTTGTGATTGTGTTTGGCAAAGACTAAAGGACCTTGCGCATCATTGCCGAAAGTTGTTCAAGAATATCCTACAATTAATGTATGAATTGATGGTCGGTCATATAGTAAGCAGGCTACGTTGAAAATAATTAAAACCGATTTTCATTTTCAGCCGAGAAGGTAAAAAAGATATAGCCTTAAATGCCTAATGCTGAGCTGGTAGGGCCGATTTCCCATATAAGTTGCACATGCCCCGGTAAAATAGTCCGGCAAATCGTTGTTGTTATAATAACTATGAAATGTAATTTTTAAAATGGCTAGTTTATAACTCATTTTAATTTCATCATATGTTTCACAATGTGAATAATCGTGATATGTGAATCATGACATACAGTCAAAGCAGCTCCAAACCTGAATATCGATAGCAATTCCTTTCGTTTCAAACGTTCCGTTTACTCGTTTGCGTTTCCTCGTTTAGGCGTTTAGCCGTTTTGGTGTTTAGTCGTTTAGGCGTTTTGCCGTTTAGCCGTTTAGCCGTTTTGCCCTTTAGGCATGTTGTTCTTGGGTGTATATCGACAGATTCAATAGCATATGAATATTAGTATGCAAACATGGACATATGCATAACATTTTCTGGTTCAATTGTTAGCGGTATGTTTATTTGATTAACACTTCTTTATTTATTAGATGAGATCTGCGATGCATAGCTGCATTTCCCTTTTGATATAACCATTGTGCTTTACCAATATGTTGATTAATTGTGTCTCGCTGTCCAAAATACTTGATTTCTTCCTCATTCGATATATGGAATTAGTTCTCGGGCCAATACATAATATTGAAATGAATACTTCGAGGCATAATGAAGTAAGAATAAATGACAGCATGCTTTTCCTTTTTACCCCAACATCAGCTGTCGCTTATAATTTCGCCGTTTAGGCGTTAAGCCGTTTAAGCGTTTAGCCGTTTAGGAAATTTCGTTGAAAAGTTTCGTTCACGCGTTTGAGTTGCATCGTTTAGCCGTTTGATATCCCAGGTTAGGAGTTGTTTTGAATGTACATGTTGATAGTCAAATATATAAGTAAGTCAAAAAGTGGGTTTTCCTGGATACCACATATCTTTCCTGAGATGCCATTTAGTACATTATATCAAATGTTGCCTAATATAAACTAAGAACCTTTATTAACACGATTTAAATTCTTTCTAAAGTAAGGTTGTTAGGTGCGCCTTTCCATATTAATATATTTTTCTTTTAAGTGGCACTATGTGTTTTTTGTGCATTTTTTCATTACACCATGTTTTTTTGTTGAATCATGACACGGACAGAAACTTGATAGTTGCTTATAAAAATTGTAGTACAATGCACTCATAGACTACATGTATTACGGGACAAAGCAACAACAATATCTATATCTTCACTAGTCTTATCTTTGTACGCGTATAAGTCATCACCAATTATTTACGAAGTTATCAACAAAGTTAATTTATATTTTGTTTAACCCATTGGTTCCTTGTTCTAAAAAAATATTGTGTGTATATTCATACGTGTTACTTAGGGCCTGGCCAGACTTTTTGCGACGAGCGATTTCGCTGCAAAATGGAGCGATTCGAGTGGCCACACTTTGAGCGACAACTAGCGATTTTTGAGCGATGTTTTTTTTTAATATGTAAAATTGATGGGTAATTTTGTTAACCGACAGGAGTCTTTTCAAACTTAAAATATCTAGACAGTATATTTATGCAGTCAAGAATAGACTATGATGTTTATATTGTTTGTTTATCGTGAACTAAGTATATATTTGAGCATGCGAAAATAACTTGATCTAAAAATAGTATATATTTTATGTTATTATTTCTTATGTGTATATGGCGCAAAAAAATATCGAAGCAACAATTACAATGTTAATATGTATATGAAAAGTGGAAAATAACATATTCATCCGTTGAACGCAGCTAGAAAACTCGATCATGGTGTTCATCAGTCTTTGGGTTGAACAACATCTCATGCGTTTGTATCATATTTTTCTATTTTGTCGGTATCACCATGGCTGAGTTTGATGGTTTTATCTGATTTTTTTACCCATCTTTTAATATCACAAATTGATATACAATATGGACGTCGAAATATATATATAAAAATCCCAAAGATTCTATGAAAATGGAGTCAACCCATGCTTGTCAAGAGTATATAGTGTTGATTTTATTTTGGAAAATGTATCGCACATTTTTCTAACATGCTTGTCAAGAGTATATAGTGTTGATTTTATTTTGGAAAATGTATCGCACATTGTATCAATAGACGTCAGATTAAATAAAGTGTGGAATCTTTAGTCTATTAGAATTCTTACATTGACAAAACTATTTGAATCCTTTTTGATTGGAGTGGAATAACAAGGCGCGATAACAAAACACAAAGAGCGACTCTAAACTCCTCTGGTAATGAGGGTGTCAAATATTACACTTATGTGTTTTCTATCGCTATAAATCGCGACAAATCGCTTTGACTGTGGCCACTTAGGACTGCGCGATATCGAGCGATTTTTGAAAAATGACTTAGTACTATAAAGGACATATAAGGACAAGAATCGCCGTCGCTCCTCATCGCCGAAAGTCTGGCCAGGCTCTTAGTAACATGACTTTGATCCATATCTACATTATTCATATTTTGTGACCTAGATTGGATATTTCATGGAATTACATCCGAATGCCTTACTGGATGCACCGGTACATGCTGCTACGGATTTATATTTCTTTTAATTTCGTTGTATGAATCTTGTATTTTAATACAAACATACTTGTGCTCACCCTAAGTGCTACATTCATTTCAAATTACCGAGTTCGCTATTGAACATATAGAAGTCTACAGTCCTAAATAGAGTCGTAAATAGTGTTCTTTCTTACCATGAAGAGCAAAAACTTGAAATGGAATCTTATCCCAGGTCATTATCCGAGATTCCGACGCCTGGATATACTCGGTTACACGTCGCCATACTCAATGTCAAGTACATACATCATTACCGCATCGATTGTCTTCTTGATGTATTTGGTGGATTTGGTACATCACATGAATAATCAATTTGAAATCTAGAAAAAGTATGATAGAAGATTCATATAAGTGCAAGATGTAAAGCAGTACTATTACTTATCAATAGAAGCATGGATACAGGCAGTTATTATGTTCTATTTCGAAATTAGTTAAATGCCTTTACTACATTTATAACAACGAATGTGAAGTTAAAGGTATTTTTAAAATTCTTGTAATGCTGTGGAGATAAAGCATTGTACTAACAAAAGGAGCAAAAAAATACAATGTAGTTCTATATTTCAAAATTGGACAAGGGCAGAAATGAATCTATTTTATTGTTTATTTCTTAGTATGATTCATGAAATCATTGCAATTGACATCGACGGAAAGAATTACAAAATAATTAAATTTGCTTAATGTCACGTCAACAACTGGTGCACGGTCAGCCATACATTGTGCCACCAAATGTGCCAGTGATGATGAATGTACCCACGCAAATTTTCAGAACGCACAATGCGAATTTTTAAAGCATGAATCGCTTGGAACCGAAATACATTTTGAAGAAGACGCTGCTTCCAAGTACATATGTAAGTTAGATTTGGTCATTATAATGAGGTTATTTCGTTATAATAATTGCTTATTTGTTTGTCTTGATATCAGTTAGTTATAACAATAAACGATTACGGGTTAAAATTATGACTCTAAAATAAATAAGTTTTGTTACCATAACTTAAAATCAAGATCAGTGTAGAAGACGCATATTGAATAAATATGAAGAAGGTAAGTTTTATTACTTAGTATTCAAATATACTATATAATATATTTGTAATGTATAAGTCAAATACCTTCAAAGTCAAAGTGAATATATAAAAAATATTACCATTTGTTCTATACTCTTTATTTATTTAGACCCGACAACCTGTGACAAATGTGGAAATGGTGGAGCATGTGTATCGAACGAAACTGGTTTCACTTGTGAATGCGTCCTGGGATTTATCGGCTCAGAATGTCAACAATGTAAGCACCCCACGACATTTTTTTCAAAAAAAGTAAAATCACTTTTAAACAAAAATTACAATTACAAACAACAACAATTTTTTGGGCCATTCAAATTGTGAAAAAAAGGCCTGGTCGGATAGGGGACTTGCTACCGGAACACGCAAAATTGATAACCCACCCGAAGTAACAACACAATATTTCAAAAGAAGGCACTGTCCCTTTTTCAGTCCCGAAACCGGCTCCCATTCCCAATAGGGCATATTTAGGAAAGAGTTGGATTTGGAATTGGAATTGGAGTTGGAATTAGGAATTATTGCAGTTAAGCAAGATGCATCAGCTTTAGTGATTATTATTATTGTTATGAAGGAGTATTTCATTGTTTACCAATCGCCAAAAAAAACGGTGTTATTTGATCTGAAACACACGGTAGATCCTTCTAAATAGGTCCAAATACAATTCAACAGCACACACCTATTCACATGCGAACATACACACATATGATAAATATTTATTTACTTTACAAAAAAGTTTTTTTTTTACATACGGTTGAACATACGGTTGACCGAGACCTTGTATTTTAATAGAGAGATTATTCGGGAAAAAAATGTGCCAAAAATCAGTTTTTAGCTCTATGATATAGAGTGCGGACTAATTAAATTGTTTCTCAGTGAACATTCGATATGTGTTATGCGTTGGGTTCCAATGTAAAAAATTGAATATATTTGACATAAAATACTAGGAATCTTTTGGACACCACAATAAATACGACAGCCTAACTGCACAATGAACATTCACAAAACATTCACACAAAAATCACGTAAATGTTCTGTTTTGCTAGAAGTCTATTGGATTACAGCCGTATAGAAATCCGACTACTTGTTCAGTAACGAGTGTTTGACCAGCTTATCAGTATAAGATTACCACGACACAAAATTCTCTATACACGAAAAGCTAATTTCTATTAGAAAAAAATAACTTTTTCAATGATATCTCCTTTATTTCTCAATCAATTTACATGGGAAATTTATCAGAAAATTGCACTTAAATCATACATTTGCAAAGGACAGAAATAGGGGATATTGGGGAAAATCAAAAGGGTCAATTTAGATTATATGTTTCCAAAACAATAACAATCAATTAATTTGTTGTAATTCGGTTGGATATGATATTATGCAAAGATTGTGTTATTGGAATTACTCTCTATTATAAAAAAAATACTCTCTATTATAACAATAAAATGTCATACTGCATACAGATTGCGACTCGATTTTCAACGGCCGATGTTACAAGGCGTATCACGAAGGAGTAGGATGGCATCAAGCCAGAGACATCTGCTATAACAACAGTGGGAGTCTTGTTGAGGTGTGCGATGCCCAAACGAACGAAATGCTGTTGGCCTTGGTAGAACAGATAGGTATGTCGACAGCATAAAATGAAAATGTGACTTAAGTCAATAGAATTGTGCCATAAGTGACATAAGTTGAAACAGAATAACTATATGCCTTGAATAAAAATTGGTTAAACGCCTTATTTTTATTGTTTTTTTTTATGATGTATTTTTCACCCAACTATTTAAGTGCTGAAATAATTAACACAGAATGAATATTTCTTATTCAAAATCCTGTTGAATTGATTTATTAATGACGTAGTGATTATTTTGCGTTATTTAATATTACGTCGATTGAAGTTACCCAGCAAATTCTAGTCAATATCTTAAAGGTTTGATTTTATCATTTTTAATGTATTTTCTCGGTCTTAGTTTTGTCTTTTTTTGTCTGAGTATTATAATAAATGTTTTGAAATAGGTAAGATTCATATATTATAGCTAAAAAAGATTTTCTAGTTTGTGATTGAATTCATGATTACTTCCTGGTTTGCGAAAGTGGCTAAAATCTCGCATTTGGTATGCAAAAGAATGATGTTGTTAAAATATTTTCACATTAAGCATAAATGTGATTCAAACTCTAGCGTTGAAAAGGGGAAACATACCAATTCATTAAATGCTTATTGCCCATGATTAACCGGAAGTACATTTTGGCCACTAATATGTTAGTTTTTATAAAGACACGGGGCTTTCTTTTCTTATCACATTTGCAGATCTGAAAAAAATCTTCTAAAATAAAACGTTTTATTAGATATTATAAAATGATTTGGGCTGTTGAAATACTGTTGTTATAAGTTTTATTACCGTTATTATTAATGCGACAGGTTTGATTGACATTTGGCTCGGAGGGACCGATGAGGCACTAGAAGATCATTGGGAATGGATTAGTGGAGGATGCAGCTTCGATTCATTTGTTAATTGGGCTCCCGGTCAGCCAAATACAAATGGTGTATATCAGGATTACCTAGTGATGAGATCATTTGATGATTTTGCGTGGCATGATCTTCAACAAACATATACAGATTTTTCCTTCATTTGTGAATCTCCGGTAGATTTAAATTAGAGACTTTACGTACGCTAATATAAATTCGAATGTAAAATGTGACTTTACAATTATTGTTTTATTAAATTGCTGAATTAGTATCTAATAGGATATATATTGTTATCAAAGCTGTAACTAGCGTTTTATATTATGAGTTGGGAATTTTGAAAAAAACTTATTTCCTTCTTTATATAATATATCTTGGCAATAAAAAGTTTTATAGCTATTTTTTTCATGTGTTTATCTGTATGTAATTTTCCTTTATATGCTTTGGGATACTTATTAAATACCGTTTTTAGCAATTCAGGGGCTTGAATTCGTGATACAATGTCTAAATATTTATCCATATTTGCATATTAGTATCGTATAAGAGAAGAAATTTTAATTTACAAACTATCGGACTTATCCAACTACTCAATCTCTGGTCATATCTAATTTTATATCGATACTTGATTACTGCAATATTTTATAATTCTAAATACCAGGTTTAAAACTGAAGAGACTGCAGCGACTTCGGAATATGGCAGCGAAACAAATTTGTCGGAAAAAAGTTCACCTTAGTTTTTTTTTAACAACCACTATAGTTCAGTACAAAATTACGTATTTAACGATTAAAATCAACAAACCCGCATATTTAGCTTAAGAAACCTGGTTAACTGCGTCACAATCACAGTATAAAATGAATAGTCATTTATAGAAATTTAGAATTATAGTCATTGAATTTCTTCAATCAACGGATATCATTTTTTGTTTATGTTGGCTATCATGGTGGGTACAATAACCGATATTACATCGATATATGTAATTAATTGTACAATTAGCTTATGTTCTTCGATTTATTCCTATTAAAATCCAACTATTTGAACTTGGAAGATAAGGTGTCAAAGAAATTTTAGCAGGCTTTTGAACAAATACTGCGACACTGCAGTTGTTGAAAGTCCTCAAATTGGGTTCGAAAGCTCTAGATATGGGTGGTCAAGTGGATGCAATCTACATGTATTTTATGAAAGCGGTTGACTAGGTTCCGCATCGCCGATTTTTTCGCAAAGTGAAAGCTATATAATGTTTGGTAACGTCTTCGTTTGGAAAGAGGATTTTTTGTTTGTCAGATTGCAGTGTGTACTAGTCAATGGCTATAATCATTATGGGGTAGAGTGACAATGGCTATCCCATTAGACAGTGTTCCAGTGCAACTCCCTTTTGTTATGGTTATCAACGATCTATTCGGCTGTGTCAACCGCCTCGCATATCTCTTTTACCAACAAAATGAAGCTGTTAGGCTAAAAAAACATGTAGAAGTTTCCATTAGTCTACAACATGACCTAGAGGCGCTATAAGTGTAGTTAAGCACTCATCTCATCTCTCATCCTCTCATCTACCATCCAGATAAGTGTAAGTTGCTTTCTATTGAAAATAGAAAAAAACTACAGCTATCATCAAACTTCTAGAAACAAAGTCTATGGCCTAAAATGTTTTCAAGAAATGAAACACCAAGGTGTCACAATGGATTCTAGCCTCAACTTCACATCTAACATTCCAATAAAATAAATAAGCAAATCAATTGATGGGCTTTATTATGAGAGCATTTACACAAATTGACAATGGCACATTCATCTGCTTGTTTCGAGCATTCATTCGACTCCAACTCAAATTTGCAAACGCTGTCTGGAGCCCACACAAGGCGAATGATATAACTGTTAATGAAAGCGTAAAATGTTGGACCACAAATTTAATGCAAGGTCTATCGGATCTATAATGTGAAGAGTCGCTCAAGCAATTCAAACACTCGATGCTGATATACCGAAGAGCACGAGGTGGCATAATTGAAACATACATAATCCTGACTGACTATAAAGACACGTTGTCTTCTCTCCTATTACCATAAGTTTATCAAACGTGCAAAACGTGCAAAAATTCGCTTTCACAAATTGGATACATAATCTCCTGAATCAGTTACCAAACCAGGTAGTAAATGCGAAAATCTGAAAACATTCGAAAGCTGTCTCGACAAGTTATGGGCAGAATATGCCTTTAGATATCATGTTAACGTCTGTCTTCCTTGGCAACAGTCTAACAGTACTAAGTGGCTGATCTGGATATTGCAGTCTCGAAGACCGCAAGGACTGGAATAGGGGAATATAAAGCAGGCTAAATTTACGACTGAATTTCGTGTGTTCCTATGTAGGGAGCCCTGTGATGTTTATGTCAGGGTATGTTTCATCAAAAGAACCGATAAAAAATATATACTTATTAATTAATTGTAAACGAATTCGTTGTATCTATGATTGCATTAACTATTTTGATTTGCTAAATTAATGATAAGGATCTTGGAAATTCCAGTATTTTAACAATCAAATATAATTTTCTTATTGAAAATCAATGGCTGTCGTTGCGGGTACCATCTTTCGATACTCGAACAATTTTAGGTATTGGGCTTTTACAGGAGAGCTCACGATCCACAATTTGAAAAACGTTCAATTTCTTTTTCGATGTTAAGAACACTTATAGAAATATAAATATCCTGGCGTGAAAGCATTTATGAAAGAGAAGGGTTAGGGTGCTTCTTATTTTACCTCTACCACTTTCAGTATAACTATTTGGTCAGAGCGGCAGGCTCACGTCCTGATTATGTTATCACTAAGGGTGCGTCTACACGGAGCAAACCAACCATCAAACCAAACGTTAAACCACTTAAGGTCTTGACGGCAATCATAAATCATATCAACATTATATAACATAAAATGATTTCAAACAATATTCTAGTTAGACAAAATAAAAGAAATTTGCGATTAATGATTCTTAAACAAATTCGTATCAAGTGTAAATTGTGACGCAATAAAATGTGGTTACAATTATCATAGTATTTTTCATTGAAGTACGCACAGTTTATTGTTACGCAATAAACACAATACTTAATTAAAAACGTAAATTGCCGTCATGACCTTAAGTGGTTTAACGTTTGGTTTAATGGTTGGTTAACTCCGTGTTGACATACCCTAAGTGTAAAATGCATCCCAGCATGCACATCCACAGCTAGGTGATGCAACTTGCTTGAAATGTCCTGCGAGCATTTCGATGACCATAGCGCTCGTCTTAGTGAGATTTCAGAGATATCAAAGGAGCGGCATCTTTCCCACTGTCTGGCTCTAAACACAGCGGGGTAAATGTTGACTATAGGAGGGTGGGTTAATTTGAATCAATATTTTTGCGGCTTTAATATATAATTATTCTATGAAACTTATATAATGAGAAACTAGAAGGACTGAGCTTATGAAAGAGAAGGGTTAGGGTGCTTCTTATTTTACCTCTACCACTTTCAGTATAACTTTTTGGTCAGAGCGGCAGGCACACGTCCTGATTATGTTATCACTAAGGGTGCGTCTACACAGAGCAAACCAACCATCAAACCAAACGTTAAACCACTTAAGGTCTTGACGGCAATCATATATCATATCAACATTATATAACATAAAATGATTTCAAACAATATTCTAGTTAGACAAAATAAAAGAAATTTGCGATTAATGATTCTTAAACAAATTCGTAT
>LQRL01152464.1:0-11260 GCA_001703475.1 Hydroides elegans
TAAACGCTCTAATAAAATAGCGTTTTCATGTATTAATTTGTCGTCGTCTTGTTAAACATTCTTCACAAAATATCATCCATCATCATTTGAAAACAAAAAAAAATATAACGCCATTTCGACGTTTGTTTCAGAATGACGAGTGAATGAATAAGAATTGATGGTTTCCAAAGCATTAATGGTGGATACAACAACTTTTACAAGGCTATATTACCCAAAGTATTCCAACCGACGACGCAGTCCCGACATTCATCAATCTGGCGTTAGAGAATGAGATAGTTAGAGTCAGAGAGAGAGAGAGAGAGAGAGAGAGAGAGAGAGAGAGAGAGCAAGGGATAGACAGTGAGAGAATCGGGGAGAAAGAAAAAAGGGGATTTCAAATGGATAAATGGTGGATTCAATAAGGCTCTATTTTCCAAACGAATCTACCCGACGTCGCAGTTCCGACATTCAGCAATCTAGAGATAGAGAAAGAGTGAGCGAGAGACAGAGAGAGAGAAAAAAGAACAGTTGATATGGAGCGCGAAAGGAGGCGGCGGGGGCGGGAGTTGGGGGAGGAGGGTGAATTTAAATGCTCATGTAAATTCTATTTAAATGAGATCAAAACAAAATATAGTATTCCTATTTGTATATTCCTTTTATAATATATTGAACTGTTATAAATTGTTTTTGTTCGAAACATTCCGTAAAAAACTGCGAGGTTTATTTAAGCGGTTAAGTATTTGGCATTAATATTTTCATTCTATTCAATTTGTGCTGTTTCTACCAACCATGTATTTTTTAAAGATTCTTAAATTTTAATATCAATTAATTTGCATTTATATTTTTGGTGCGAGTTATAGATTTTTTTATTTAATATCCTGATCGGCAATTGAAAGAGGATAAACTTTTGATGAGAATCGCATTCTATTTGCTATTTGATCTTGAATCTTGCTATTTAATCTTGAATTAACAACTTTAAATAGTATAAAATTTGGATGAAATACATGTATAGAGTGCTTTCTCAATTAATGGACACTTCCAATTTGACTCATATAATGGACACCATGCTATTTAACCAATAACATGAGACATCAAAATATTGGCTCTACAGCCCTATTTTATTTAGATAACGACAAGTGTCCGTTTATTGAGAAAGTGATTTTATTTCCAACTGCAATGCTTTAACTCAACCGCATATTCCAATTCTAAAGAGTTTGATGATTTTGTGTTTACCAACTAAAAGTCCAATAATAGAGTTACCCCGAGGCAAAAAATCATAAAGATTGATATAGAAATGACTTATCTATTCAAAGTCAAAGTCAAAAGTTCGTAAAAAGTGTCCATTAATTGAGAAAGCACTCTATGAGAACCGCTCTGTACCACTTCATTTAAGAGTGACACTTTATATCAATATGAGCTCATGTATACCATTTCACATACCGAATATCAGGTCTTGTACGAATGCATTCTATTGATATACAAAAAGGGTATAGAAACGTTTTTTGTTCAAAATAAACTGTATTTTGGTAATTTGTCCGCGTAAATGGTGAGAATTCGACCGAAAATTGGGAAAGAGCACAATAAATACCAGAAACACAGGTTTCTGGTATTAAAAAACACATATCACTCATAAATTAACTCTTATAGATTCTAGATTCATTTATCTGAACACAATGTTTAGTTCTTATTCTTGACCTCGCATATGGCTATATAACATCCTCGCATATTGATAGACACAATGTTTAGTTCTTATTCTTGACCTCGTATATGGCTATATAACATCCTCGCATATTGATAGACTATATGTATATGAAATAAGTTTAAATTCTATGACGTTATATGGGCGCTTAAAGTCTACTGTTTGCAAAGTGTCTGAACTCAAGAAAATTCATATGTTTCGGGTGACGTTAACAAACGGAACGATTCCTGAATATTCAACTATACGATAATAAATTTAGACATTTAATATGATAAACAACATATATACCTATCATTTCATATCATAAAACCTTTAATACAACCAATAGTTGGAGTGCAAATAATGGTGAAACATTGTGAATGGCTAAATATTGGCAAAATAGTGTCTGATCTTAAGAAATTGTATTCTAAGTGATAATAATCTTTATTGCACCTAAAAAGACAACTTCGTCATGTCTAATTGAATATGTATTATTATTTTAACCTCCACCATTAGACCAAAAATGTCAAGAAGCATTGTACATATGAATGCCTCAATATTAGCTTTACCTCAACTACATATGTATATTGGATTGTTCTTTTCATTGGAATCATAATTATTTGTGAGTTATTACTTAGCCTATACATGTACATGTATGTTAATGTGCCAGATACCGAACTAATAAATGAACAAAGAAAAATAGGATATTGGTCTATGAAAATGCAATGTCATTACTATATTTCTTTTAAGAACGTTTTAAGATAGCATGTTCGCATAATAGCATGTGAACGTCGTTTGTGTCTTATTAATGCTTAAAAATCGCACCACGAAAATATATCGTTTATAGATAATTCGAAAACGATGTAACATATGCCTTCATCATGCAAGTATAAAACCTAGCCAAGCAGATGAGCTTAAATATTAGACTTCTTCAATTTCATTTACCGAAGGCAATTTCCATATTCCTTTATTAAAAATGTACTTATTATAAAGTCTTTATGACAAGTTTGGCAGCATTTTGGTTCATGAACATAATTTATATTAGATCCTGTTCTCCGCTTTGTGAAAATTAATCAGTCTAGACCAGGGGATGATTAGAATAAGATATAAATCATTCAATTATGGAAATATCCAGGTCGTTCTTAGGCCGCGGTTACATTAAAGCAAAAGAAGACGCATTTTTCACGCGACTTGTTTTAGCCGCGTGTTTTAAAGCGAGACTGGCGCGAAAACACACAGTGTGTTAAAACGAGACTGTTTCTTAAAAGGCTTACTTTTTTTGCTTCATTGTAACCGCGGCCTAATATGTATTTTGATTCTAGAATAACATGGTTTGGGTTTTTGAAAGTATATTAATAAGTTACATTGCTGAGGACTATGAATGGTAATAGTTGCATATATTTCATATTAAACTTAAGGCCTTGTCACATTGGAAGAATTGGTCGCGAACATACTCTACCATACCAATATATCTCTTACGCTAGTTACAGTTTTTTTAACGCAAGTTTTTACCCATACAGAATACCTTTGAAGAAAAGTTAGTAAGGGATAAAAGATCGACGAAAACTTCCAGTATAGCCAGGCCCGTTGTTTTATATATGATAATATCACGATTTTAGGTCAAGTCATATTATAAGTTTATCATTGAGTTTATGTCCTGACATAACCCCTGTCTGACAATGTATCCCTCATAGGAAACTCCAAAAGCTACCTTAACGCTCGTTGTTTAAAATTTAAAAAAAAAAAAACGAAAAAAAAGCGAATCGCCTTTTTTTTTCATAAGAAATACATTGGAAGACAGGATTTTTTTTTAAACAAAAGCAATCTAAAGCTTCCAATATTGAGAGGTCCTAAATATAACGGAGAATATAGAACCTTTGAATCACTCTCGGAATGATTCATGTGTGTCGACCTAATCGCTTAAACGGATAAAAATGACGTGCATAAAAGACGTTATGAGGACGAGGAGTAAAATGACAACATCTTTTCAACGTCGCATCCAAATTAGACATTTTGAGAACGTACTTTGAAAGGTTGTGTTATTTTCATTTTGATAGAGATATGAATATTTAGCGAGTATGCGTTTTGAATAGGTAAAACAGTTGATAAGTTTATATATCAATACAATCCATCGTGAAATATGATTCACAGTATATGGAAATCCATTACCCATATCTTCCCATAATCGTTAAATCAACCATAAAGAAAGTTTTATGGACTTAAACATATCTCTTTTCACAGTCCACGATACAATTAGGGATGATCCTATAAACCCCTCAATAGTGGTTAAAGCATTAATCATTTATTCGCCTAAGCTTATTCGTCGGAAGAATGAGTATGTTAGCTTTGTGCAAACTGTGCCGATTTTAGGGTTAAATCGTACATGTATTCAACTTGTTTTACAATGATTGTGGTTTATGTTCGACGCGACAACACATTAATAGCGAACTGAATTATGTATATAGATGTGTGTTTTAATGATCGCATCGATAGTACATATCTTTAAAACCATTTCAACTGAATCCAGTATATCCCTAGAAACCACAATACACTGTATATCATTAACAATTTGATATATATTTTACCCATAACGTAATTACGTCGCATCATCAAAAATGGCGCATGTCTTATAACTGCTGAAAGAGAGTTAACTGTCTCAATGAAGTAATGTTATATCTAGATCATTTTGTAAATTTCATTCAAAAAAAATATGGATGTGTAAGATCTAATTCAAAGTTTGATAAATATGATATCTATCACAAGTTTTATAAATTGGAAAAAAAAATCAATAGGGGTTGCTTCATTACTCTATGGTATATTTATAATAATTTAGTTGTCAATCGGTAAATTTGTTTTGCTAATGAAACCATAAACAAGATGAGATTATCCATTCTTATTATAGAAAATAGAGACGTCATAATCAATGGCCAAATGTTATAATCTAAAACGCTCAGTGACATAATTTTTCAATGATATACGTACTAAACTCGATCAATTCGCGTTAGATACTATTCGTATTTATTATCCATTTTTTCGGTATTTTTCTATGACTTTCTTTTTTAAAAATATATAAACAGCCCAAAATATTGAATAATCAAAGTCGACGTCAAAAAATGTGTTACTGTTCTGTTCCACGTGCATTGTTTATACGGGCGTTTTACGTGGATATTATCCAACGTAGCGATATTGGCGAAATTCGTTTTGACGTCAGATATTGATGTGTATTGCAGTGATGTCACAAGTGTACTTATCCACTCGGGATGACGTCCACGGGCTTTGAAAGGACGCCCTTATTTGAGCTGATATGAAAATGTTCCTCACGTCCTTTTTGGCCTCGGACGTAGAAAGAACGTTACCTTGACGTCGCGTCCGAGTCGGAAATAACAATTACGTTCATCGGGGTTCTTTTAAAGAAAGACGCCCGGAAATTTTTCATATGGGCCCAAAGTAGGTCTTTCTCTCAAAGTCGAGTCCGAATGCGATGTATTATAGACGACGTTAGTACTGGCATATTATAGACATATGTCATATTTGTAAAGTAATAAATTGTATATGTTAAAATCTACTAAATATGTCAATGTACATACTATTTCTGTTTTCACATATATGATTCATTAAACAGCGTTAAGTCGCGCTTTTATCTCAAATATTCTAGCCTACTTAAGGGACATGGTATAAATGTCTTCTTAATATGTACTCAAATAAATCTACTCATTCTTATATCTCAAGTTAATTAATATTTTCATAACAAAAATAACTAAGCCACGTTTTGTGAAAGAATTCACAAACAAAAATACTAATTATAAGATTATCAAAAGAGGAAACTATATTTAACGACTTTATGAACGATTAATCATGAAATGATTTCATATGGCATTAATCGACATTGATCTATTTATTTGTTAATTATGCTATCATTGAATTGGTGATAGAACCTGTTGGTAAACGAGAAATATAATATTAAATAATATTATTTAAAAATGATAGTTAAAACGGGGTAGAATCTAGTAAATTTGGATCAGTTTTTGTTTATTATTCGTTTTGTTTTTCATTGTTATATTTTGATTTTTTTTCAAATTCCAAACCATATTTGAAGACATAAATGTAGAATCGGATAACACAACATTTGAGCCCCTTTCTATGTCCTGGTCACACTAGGAACTATCAAATGTGTAGATTCTACATGATGTATATTTTGACAAACAATATTTATATACATGTAATGTGTATATACACAATTGTATATCATGTCTCTATCCTTTCAATACAGAATGATTCTATGTTATTTTACATGCTTACAAAATAAAACAAGTAAAAAAAATCATACAAAAAAGGTAATTTTGAAATATAAGCCCTAATGTTACCCGGCTGTTACGCTAAACAGATGGTTGTTTTATTTGGGTCCAAATTGCAATGAAATAATCATTAAATATTTGCTAAGACGTCAATCCGATCTCAATAGATGTTTTACGAGCATATTATAGCTTCTTTTGTGAGCCAGTTAAATAATCCTATTAAGTGATAAATAAACGACATATCTCTTTAAAAATCTATCCAAACAAGTAATGTAATTTGTATCGTTAATCTGGAGTTTTTACTTTTTATGCGATAAGATCCCCTGCGCCATGCAAATATGAAAAAGGGTCTAGACGGGGTATCCGATAATCTTTAGAAATGCGGGCGCTTTGAAAAGAAACTGGGTATATTAATTAACAATCTCTTAAAACGTGTTATAATGATATGTGTAATGACTATAGTGCTTATTAAATATTTAATCCCCAGGTTCATGGGGTCAACGATTTAAGCGAATTGTATTTTAAGGACGTACATTAAGATGACGTTAATTATTGCTTTTAACAGTTTAATTATTTTCAGTGATTACCAATAAAAATATGCATTTTAATATTGAAAATATTAAAAATGTAATTAGCTTTTGGCTAATCACGCCTCTTCTTTGAAAGACTGGTGTATAAACCAATGTTATTTAGAGGTTATAATATGCATGCATTACGAAAGAGAATCTCTGCGATTAAAGTCCGAAGCAACAGTGATTTTAATACCTAATCGGTTAGACGTCGAAGAACATTTTAAGTTGATGCTATATGCTATTTTTGTTCTATGTTCGCATCCGTCATGGACGTAAAAGGAAAGTCGTTCCAACGTCGTGACGTACACGAAAGTCAGACAAAACTTTTATATGGTGCCAAATAAAACATATTCGATGTCACGTCTTAATTATGAAGGTGATCTTTGGTGATTGGGTAGCATTATACCAATGTTTAAACCGATTCCATTTCGACATCTTATTAAGGGTGTGACCAGATTGATCAAACTAACCTTCAAACCTAGTTTCAAAACACTGAAGGTCGTCGGCAATACCAACACAAAGGATGGTTTGAAAGTCATTCAAACTTTACTCCAAATCACCTTCAAACCTGCCTTCAAACTAACATCAAAATTACTTCAAACCAAATGTACATACGTATTACGTACTACCTCTTCATACCAGTTTAAAGATGGTTTGAAGTAAGTTTGAAGGTGGATTGAAGGTGGTTTAATTGAATGAATTATTTATTGTCGTCATGAACTTAAGTGGTTTGAAGCTTTGTTTAAAAGTTAGTTTGATCAATTTGAACCCTAAGGCCGTGTTCACGCAAACGAAATAGCTCGGAAAATAGCACGAAACCCGATATTTTCGAAAGCCACATTTGTATAAAAACATAGCAGTTAATCCCCCCTGTTCATGCAAAAAAATGGATATTTTTTTGCGTGAACACTCCTTAAGATTACTTGTCCGTAACACCGTTTGCAGAAAATAGCTTTGCCAATATCCACATATAATAGTCTTATATTGAGACGTCTTTGTGCTTTAAAACTGTCATGAGGCTGCATTTATATTAGAATCATACCACATATAATGATTCCCATTCTGTAAGAAGTCGAACGACGTCAAAAATATGTTCTCTGTTGGGCCAATATTCAGGGTTTTCCGGATCATTTTTCATCCTGGATAAAAGCTCAACGTCATTTCAATGTCGCATCTAAGACAGAACGTTATACATACCCACTCGGCAAACAACATCCTCAGGACGTCCTAATCCCGTAGTTTTACGTCCCGACGTCCGCGACGCAATAGGGACGTCGCTAAGATATTGAAAACAAGACGTCCAAGCTATGTCATAAAATGTCGTCAATGGGACGAATTTTTCGTGACGTGACATATTTACACGTCCAGAGTACGTCAATAATCAGACGTTATAAGGACGTGCTATTAATGGCGTTCTAATGACGTTGGAAATTTGACGTCCCCTTGACGCACCAATATGACGTGGAAAGGACGATATATTTTGGTCGGGACGTAATCTGACGTTCTCAGGATTTAAAAGACGAAATTACGGAAAACACTTATTATTTAAGAGCATTGCGAATACCCCTCCGAAAATTGAAAAATTAGATTTTTGACCACTTATAGTAGGAAATGTTTTGATTTCACAATGGAATATGATAGTCCAGTTGAATATCTATCATATTCTTCAAAAAAGTACATATATGCTATTTATGTGTAAAATAATTTTGATATTTTGATAAAAATGTCCGTGTTATAAATATTACGTCCGATAAAAGACCGTCCTTTGATCGTCCCTTCACGGACCAGTAGATGACGTCGTATTTATAGTTTTTGCGGACGTTTTTTACGCACGTCCTTTGGATGTCCTATATGGACGGCGATGCGACGTCTAGAAATTTACGTCCGGCAAACTTTCATACAGGCCCAGTAGCGGAATGAAATAGGACGTCATGTAAAGTCGTCGAGAAGACACGATAAGGACGTGTCTTTGCCGAGTGGGTACATTCATCGGACGTCGGAACATAAACGGACGTCTCGCAAACGCGCATACGGACCCAGCAGAGAACGTCAATTCGACGTTAGGTGGAGTCAGATCACAATAGCTCAATATGTTCATGTAGAATCTACGTTTTAGGAAACATAATACTCATTGGACCTACATGTATTAACCAAATGTTTTCCCTTAATCGGTATAACTTTATAAATTCCTGTGACAATCTCTTCTTGTCCCGATCATACGACATAAACACCTGTTCAATTATCAAGTCATTATCTGATTAATTTGTTATCGTTAAGTTATGGGCAAATATGTGTTGGTTCTACGTGTAAGATCATTGCTCCTTAATTGTTAATTTGTTCATTTAAACATATGGACCGTTAACACGAAGGACCCTCTTAAAAGAATATATATTATTGACAATCAGTTTAAATCCGGTGTAAATTTAATGGAATTCTATTTGCTATGATATACCAGGCTTATTGAAATAATGCTTTGTCAACTTCTTAAGTGAATAGATTAAGACTCGTTTCTGGATAACACATGTGTTCGTTACATTAATGTTTATTTTACTTTTTTTATTGTAATCTGAAACCGTTTCCCGCTAAAACAAGATTCAATTTTCGTAAAACGCAACGTCACGTCGAAATCTGAGTCAATTTACAACGCATAAACGACGTCATGTTTACATTATAAATTATAAATGATATGATGAAAAATGAAGTGATAATCACGACTACAACTTACGCACGGTAAACGTTTTTCATCAAGTTATGGTCTTAAGAAAACATGATTGGTATAGGCAAGTAATGAAAGCGATTCAAGCGCGTTATCTGATGTTTAGAAAATGAAAAAAAAATATATATATAGGATGTTTAGGCTACAAAAATAAGTAAGAGTGTCATCATTTGAAAATGTATTTTGTAATTTACAAAATGGCCATAAACTTTAAATTAAAATTGTACATACATGTAAAACGTTGATCCTCTTTATTGAAACAAAAGTAAAACTGGTTAGGTCCAGATTTAAAAAAAAAAAGAGAAACAAACTAAGGATGTGGAATATTCAATGTATGTTTTAATTCACGACTACTTTAATACTTCGAAAAGTACATGATTGATAAAACCAAATATTTATAATGCCGAGGACACATATATGATCAATTATATTAAACTATACTATCGCTCAATGTTTAACAGTTATAAATACACGAAAGACAAGGTTCTCAAATAATTGGAAAGATAAACATAGAAATACAAAAACACATAAAAATTAAAACATATCTTACCTTGTCCATTTACAGGGCTAAACACTATACTAAGAGTGACTAGCAAAACGACAAAAAGTTGTTTCGCCATCTTATAAAATTGTTTAAATTTCCTATTCTTATCTTTTAAAATTTCACCCTCTAAAGGGGTTTTGAATATTACAAATTTCCTATTATTTCCAATTATGTCTTCTCGTTTAAATAAACGTTTATAGATAAACCACACTCCAAACTTCGTTATCTTCGTTATCTATCCATGTTTGTGTATCTTCATTCCAAAATGATAAGAAGAAAATAAAAACGAAAAAGTCGAAAAGTGATATTTTCTTATTACGCCCCGATGTAATATGGCGTCTCAATAAAGAAGATATAAGTTTTCTTAGATCCCGATTTTCTTAGATCCCGATTTAGTCTCGGGTCATCGCTAGGTGAGTTGCTTGGATGAAATCTCGCGAGATAAGATATTCCACGAGACTTAGAACGAGATTGAATCGATCCTGTTTTATATATGTTCTCTTTCTCGGGTCGCGTACCGTAAGATCAGCATATAGTGGTATTATCTATGCCAGAGTATATAAGATATATATAAAGGCGACTGATAAAAACACACACGCAAGCCCCTGATTATGCGCTCAACGTCTTATCTAATCCCCGGTGATCATCTCTTATGAATAAAGATATGAGAACGGAGACTCAATTCTTATAAGGTGGATGTTCCATGTGGATCTAGCAGGATTGGGTGTGAGTAGATACGGAACTGGACTTAGGAGGAGCAGGGAGAAAAATCACATTGGAATAGGACTATATACGGGATGGGTTATACATTGTATGCTACTGTAGAAGAGATACAGTCCAATGAAAAATATCAGATGGTGTTTGCTATATTGTGACTTTTAAAGCATTCAATTAGATGGAAACATATACGGGATGGATAGACGGATGGATGGATAGAATGAGAGATGGATGGAAAAAGAAAGAGATATGGATGAATAGACAGAAGTTTAAATGATAAAACACAACGATTGCTAGACGAATATGCTAATAGGTTGAAAGATAAATATGTACTTTGAAATTTATACTGATTGAAAAATAAAAATCACGAAATGTTGAATTAACTACATATATATTGAAGCAATGAAAGGAAGAATGATTGCTAGAAAATAGGCAGATACATAGATAGATAGAAGAATAGATATAGATAAATAGATAAAGCTATATATAGCTAACTAGCTAGCTAGCTAGATAGATAGATAGGTAGATGGTGGATAGGTAGGTAGAAAGATAGATAGATAGCTAGATGGATAGACCGATGGATAGACATATAGATAAATGAATAGATAGATAAATAGATGGGTATATATAGATAAATATATATATATATAGCTAGATAGATAGATAGATAGATAGATAGATAGATAGACAGATAGATGGATAGATAAAACGATAGATATATAGATATCTAGATAGATAGATATATAGATAGATAGGTAG